>JAGXOD010000006.1:2500000-2590000 GCA_020368025.1 Brachyhypopomus occidentalis
TCATCTATTTACAGTTTTAAATGTAATTTAACTGGTACAAACTTAGCCACACTGGAAGTGGCTTTAATTCAGTAAAGTCCAGTGCTATGTATGGTGTGTTTGGTCTAGAGGTTTGCTACATTAAAACTGGAAGCACAGCCAGTGAGTCAGCAAAGCTCATTAGCTACACATTGGACATAAGTACCTTAAATGCCATACTTCACTTTACTAATGTACACCTCTGAGAATTTGAACCCACATTAGAAGTTTCGAGAGTTATACATTCATGACATCTATAACATGTCTGTTATCTTGACAGAGTCCGTGGGCCAGTAAGTGTGTGGCTATGAGAGTGGGTACAGAGGGAGAGCTTAAAAAAAAAAAGACTACGGTTATATTATTAGCAAACCGAATATAGCTGTTATTCTTTTTGCTGAGTTTCTCTCGTTTCCTTCCAGGATATCCTAGCTATGTCTTGTGACTTAACTCAAACGTACACACACACGTACACACACTCACGCAGTCTCTGATCTCCGGATGTTTAAACCAACATGGCTGTTTTGGTTTGCTCTGTAGCTCTCTGCGGTCTGTGATCAGGACAGAGCAGACAGTCGTCTTTGGCTTCGGCCGTTTCTCCGCAGAGACGCTCCATTCACTGCCTGCACTTAATTACACTCTACAGCGCCGAGGTACGATGCACACAGACACTGCAAACCGACTCCAATAAAGGGGACCGTCCGTCAAAACAGTGTGAAGATATGCCCATTTTCTCCCTCACTAATCAGCCCGAGAACACTCACTCCACCGTGCGAGAAAGCCAGACATCGAGTTTAGCGGTAAATATTGTTGTGCCGAAGGCAGGCATTTGGATTAGGGGATCGTTGTGTTTCTGTGGAGTCAAGATTCAGCGTGCAGTTCGGTGCAATTTGCAGGAGCCGCGCGCAGGTACAGCTCAAGCGGAGCTCAGCGCTAGAGGCAACGGTCGTTCCGCATAACGTGATGTATTAAAAAGTGCGCGCGAATTAAGCGGCTGCCGCGAGCTGACTCTGTAAAAAATGCGAACGATCTGCACCGAGAGATCAGCGACTTTGATAAACTATCACATGAAATTGCGCTGACGCGAATAAGTGAACGTTGACCACTAGCTTTGTAGATCTGATTGATGTAAGCACCCGGTCCAGGCCTGCAAAATTAATCATGAAAGACTTGAGTGCATCAAAAATAAGTGGCCCTTGCTTTCCCTTTGACGTGGTATATAACATGGAGCATATGTGCATGGTCACCACATAGCAAGACCCCTAAATTAGCAATAGTTCTTTCCTGTCAGGGCACAATATCACATTTCCTCATACAAAAGCAAAGACTGTTGTGTCGTATCATGATTTTGAAAAAATTAGCCAATTTATGATCCGCTGTGGTAAGACCAAAAAAGGGCCATTGTTGAAGTCGGAAATAGAAATGAACGACCTTTGCTGGTATATGTGTGTGAATGTGTGTGTATGTGTGTGTGTGGGTGGGTAGGCACACATGTTCACTCCCATTCCCCAAACCAAACACCGTGATTACTGCATGCCAGCAGTTTGGTCCAGAGGTTTCCTTCTGTCAACAACTCAGCATTCATTAGTGTCTAACCAGCTGAGGGGCACGGTGGGGGGTTATATGGTCGGGTGGGGGGGGGGGGGTGGTGCTCAAACAGGAGTGTAGGAGGGACGGAAGTGGTGGTTTGCTCTGTTCAGTCAAAAAGAGAAACAGAGAGGGAACTGGGGATACGATGGCCACAGCTGAAACCTGTTAACTTGGTCAGCAGCAAGCGCTCCGGACTAACGCTACAACCTGCTGCGACTCAGATGTTTTGCTCAAACAGGGCGCGGACGCTCCAGGAGGGCTGGGGAGAAGCGCCGGGCCTCCTGCAGGGGCACCGGCACCGAGAGGAGCGCCGGTTGGAGTCTGGGGGAACCTGGGGGAGGTAATGGAGAGTGACAGACTCCGGGGTTCTTTAAGCATCCGTTTGCGTAAGTTTAAGTGAGTGTGACATGGGATTATTTCACTCATCAGCCGCTCAGCACAGATGCCACATGGCGTGCATGAGCTGGCGTGTATGTGTGTGTGTGTGTGTGTGTGTGTGTCTGCTCTAGCAGTTTGGAGTCTATTGTTGTGTCTGTGTTATTAGATGTTTGAGCTACCAAGCAAAACATTAATGAGCTAAAATAAATACGTTAAAAAGAACAAAACACAAAATGGTTATCAGCTTGATTTTGTGTGCGTGTGCCTGCTGAATCAGTGTGTTGGGATTGACTCATGATCTGAGTTTTATGACACTCCTAAAAGCATATGCATGCTGTAAAGGTGCACAGGTATTAATGCATGTGTCTATTAAAAAAATATTCCATCAGTGCAGCTTCTGCACAAGCATAAATGTTTTCATGCATGTGTGTGTTTTACACTGGCAAGATGGCCCCGCAGTCGAATGCTCTCTTGCGCGCTATCACCTTAACGAGTTTACGCCCGATCTCTCCTCTCTCGTTAATCCTGGGCCGGGCTAATGTGGATTTATCTGGACTCCCATGAGGACCCTGATTAAATCGAGCTTGCTAAAGCCCACGCCTCTCCTCTCTCTCTCTCTCTCTCACTCTCACTCTCTCTCTGTCTCTGAGGGGGTATAGAGGAAAAGAGGCCCCTGCATCGAGCAGGGAAGTGGCACTGTCGGTAGCCTGTCTGTCACTAGCGATTAGCGGTCAGATCAAAGGCTTGATGCGATCACAGCCCCACCGAGGATGGCTATTATCAGGTCCTGAGAGAACTCCAGCTCAATGAAGGTGTGTGTGTGTGTGTGTGTGTGTAAGGGGTAAGGGGTAGAAGCTGACCCCTACAACACCCATGCAGTGTCTCTGGTCTGTGTGGGGACCCCCTGATGATAGAGCTTTGCTTATCAAACCTCTTCAGTCTCAGCTAGCTCCTCACCACACACCTTTTCTTTTGGCTAATTGGAAGACAATGCACTGAAGATGAGAAAGGAGTAAGCTTCAAATGTCACCCACGCAGGTTATTAAGGAGACTGTGCTTCCTGTTGGTGCTTGTCTCTGCGATATGCTAATGCTAATTAACGGTATCTTGTCACAGTGAAATGGGTCGTTCACAGTCCGCCAGGTCTGACTGCTTGCATTTCACTTAATGTCTCTCAGGCCTGGAGATTGCCAGTTAACGTTGTTAACCTTTATTTGGACACAACGGAAGGAGACAGTGGTGGGGGCCCGGAACAATTGTGTTTGATCAAGGCTCACCCATTTTAAAAGTCACTCCCTTTTGTCTTTTGAAATTCCAAAATAAAAGAACACAATCGCCAACTCTTTTCATCTGTTTTGAATAATGGCTTTACCAACTCGACCATGGCTCCACTGTAAAATCATCTGCAGAAGCAGTTTGAGATCACCTGGATAAATAAATGACCAGAAAATCAGATAATAAATGAATCAAAAAGTGGACTTCTTTTTTTCATCACTTTTAATTGAATTTCATTGATCCTCGTCTTTTTAATTCACCTCGTGGCGTTTTTGTTGTTTTGCACTTGCTAAAACATACTGTGGTAAGAAACACCTTCTTGAACGTATTCAAGAACTGTTTGAGAATTGAACATTGTCGCTGAACAACTCACGGACCGTAATACTGCAGTGAAAACCCACATTGTGCCATATGAAAGCAAGAGGCTCTGACTGTTCCTGGTCTGTGTTCTCTTGTAGCTTCTCGTAGACCACTGAGGAAAGTCATCAATGGTGCTGTATTACAGTTTCAATTACATTGATGCCTCATCACCAAAGACACTAAGGAGCCCATCTAAGGCATGGGTGATAAATGAGGAGTCCACAACATTAACTGTCATAGTATAGTGTCCATCAAAGAGCTTCAGCATGGCTTGGCATAGCTTCTATGTGCTTCTAGATATACATAACAGATATTGCCTCAGTTGATGCTCTAATGCTGATGGTTATGGAGTGTGCTGTGTAACACGTTGAGTCCTAAATCTCTCATAGGTGTTTGGGTTAATGTCTGGTGACTGTGAAGACAATATGACTTGCTCTGACCACTTGCTCTTTGTGGACGGGTGCATTTTCAGTCTGGAGGAGACGGCTCTCGCCAAGATAGAAATGTTTCATCGTATGGAAGAGGTGATCAGTAAGGGTGACTTTGTATTGATTTTCAGTGACCATTCAGCCACAATTTCTGACAATTTACTGATGGTTTTTTCTTCATAGAGTTTCAGTCCCAGTGATGAGGCCACTTAGGTCTTTTCTGTCTTGCCACCTCAATTTAAAAGCAAGGTCAACTGGTCCCGTTTAGCATTTTTAGCCATTTCAGTACATATTTCATTATATATTTTACATGGATTTCACCATATGTCTGTTACTGTAATATCTTTTTCCCCTTATGCAATTCATTAGCATCTTTGATGACTGTTTTCAACCAGTTCCACTAGTGTCTGGTTGGTGGTGATATTACTAACTAAGCATTTGATTGGTTCCTGTTTTGATGGCAGTTTCATTAAACTAAGTTGCCATGTTTTTGAGTCAGTAGTTTCCTTTGCAAACCGATAGCATTTTGCTGAATTGCAGTTTGAGGTTTTGCGTTTTTGCAATGCGATACAATCCAAGAAAATGTTCTTTATCAACTGTAAAAAAGTAAGACGTGTGGTAAGTTAAAAATAATCGCTAAGCTTTTATTTTTTTTGTAACTGAAAAAAATGTCTGTTGCAGGGTATCAGCATTTGCTAGTTAGCGACTGAAAAACATGCCAAAAAGTGGTAGTTTCATAAGTTGTTACATTAAAAAAAGATATGATATGAAACAGCAATTCAGTCACAACATTAGCACAATTCAAGACAAAGCATGACCATCACTTTTTAAGCCTCTGCCAATCTATAAACTGTGTATTAGACCGATAAGGTCATCCTATATATTCTTATTCCACCCATTTGTTCCAGTTCAAAAGACATCTTGATCCTGTGGCTTGGGAAAACTGCTTAATGTATGTGCTTAGCCTACAGAGTGTAGAAAACTGGATTCTGTTTAGTATCTTACAGAAAGAGTCTAGACTTCTTATCCCAGAAATCAGAGCTCTTTTGCTGACACAGCTTCTGGGGGAAGGACTCATTTCTTTCCCTTATTCACTGCACTTCTATTCACCAGCATTTGTCCTTTTGTGAAACCGGGAGACTGGCGAGTACAGCAGAAATCAAGGCAGCCAGTGCCATTTTCAATGAATGCCAATAAGCCATGGTCCTGCAAAGCATGACTGAAACTGGTCCCAAGACACACCCTTGCAGAACTACGGTTAATTGCACTCTCGTGTTATTTACCAATTTATTCCTTGTAGTCCACTAAACCTATTGAATGTTGCGTGTGGGGGAAAAAAAAAAAACAGCCTTTCGTTGCATTTGTGGAGATGTAGCAGATTCTGTGGCTCAGTGAGCAAGAATGGTGTCCATCCAAGTCCAGGGGTCCCGGGTAGCTTTTCCGTGCGGCTGAAGACAGTGATCACTGTAATCTTCACAGTAGCAGGGGACGAGGCAGCTCACCCAGGGTGTGACACAGCTGTCACCAGAGTCCACGGTTGACGGCGCTCTAGGACTGACAAGTCCCACTGCTGGGACGCAAACGTCCTCGCTACACACCCTTTCCCCACCGCACGTGCGCGCGTGCGCAAACACACAACACCCTTCCTTCCTCCTCACTCACAGAACAGATTCTCCTCCTTCGCTTCCTACTGCTCGGAGGTGGAGAGTGACAAGCTTGCCACGCTTGAATTCCCATCCCTGCCCAACGGCTCCTCGTTGTTAGCTGTAGACGCGGGAAAAAAAGCCTGTGTGTGTGTGTGGAACAGTGTGCGTCACTCGCGTGGGTGTGTAACGGTACGAACGATAGCCGTAGCACACGTCGAAAGGTCGGCGGCGAAGGAAGCGGCCTTGCCGTTCGATCAGTCGTTTTTGCGACATCCCCTCCCTCGGTTAGTCGCATTAGATGGCGACAGAACAACCTTGTTTCCTCTTAACGAATCTCGTCGTTTATGTCGAGGGGTCGGAGTGGCAGTGGCAAGACGTCAGTGACCTCGATACGTCAGGAGCCGCGGCATCTTCTCCTGACGTCCTCTCCTCGGCGGCCCCCTCACCGCCAGCGTTTCATGATGAGGAGAATTCTTTTTGTTTGTGTATTGTTTTGTTTTGTATTTCTTCGCACTGCTTAAAGAGTCTGGCGTCTTTCCCGCCCCTCCATCTCCGTGCACCTCCGGCTCTCCTCATTATGGCGTGAGTGGGCAGCTCCAGTTCCACCTCGGGCATTCTTCTTCGCCGCGTCCGCCTCATTATCCCGAGCTCACTCCGGCGAGCGGGTCGAGGTGTCACGGTCGTCCCCTCCGCGATTGCCACGGCAACTTGGTCCCCCGGCCGCTCTCAGGGGCGTACAGCTTTTTTGGAGGGCGCAGGGGGCCTCTCGATCCATCTCTAAGGGTGAGAGAGAGAGAGAGAGAGGGAGAGAGAGCAAAGAGGAGCTGGGTCGTCATCTGTAATTGATAGTTTGTGGCAGACCGGGGTGGCTAAAGCTCTGGGATTGTGGACGTAAAGGTGCACGCTGACCCCCCCCCCACTCACTCACTATGTCTTCAGGGTCAGAGACGGAACAGTCCAGGGAAAAACAACTTGAACGATGACGTTTCGGAGTCCTCCCCACTTTCGACAGCACTCATCAATCAAAGCCAGACCCCCAGGCTCAAGTCCATGATAGGATACAGTGATGGCTGATGCCTAACACAGAACCGTGGAGAAAGTGAGGCTTAGAGGTTAATGATTGATATAAACCAGACAACTCGGACTTGACAAACCCTGTTTAATAAAAGTTGCAGGTCAGAGGGGAATACAGCTGTGTGACTGCTCTGTATCTAGCTATCGATGATAGAAGCTCCTGAGAAACACTTGATGATGTTGGGTAAATTGTGCATCATTTCAGTATTCAGTCTTCATACTATCTGTAATGTGTATATTAATGTCTGTATATGTGTGTCCTGGAAACACAGTATCACTGCCTACTTAGAATAATGCAATATATATATAATGTAATGTATACACACACACACACACATATATATATATAAATAATTTAGCAGATGCTATTAATCAAAAGCAATGGGCATGAGTGTGTGTTGTATTATATATATATAATGTATACACACACACACACACCACACACACACACATATATATATATATATATAAAATTTAGCAGATGCTATTAATCAAAAGCAATGGGCATGAGTGTGTGTTGTGCCCTCCAGATGGGGGAAAATCGCTACTAAATTCTCTATCAACAAAGCCAATGGCTCTCTCATTTATTTCCATATTATTGTGTCCTCCAGCTGCAGTACAGCTGAAATGGTTTCGATTGCGGTATCTCGACTTGTGTCATCGCGGTAATAAATCGCTCCGGCTGGCGTTTGGCTGCTGTCGGTCTTCTCGACGCTGTGGCGTGGTTCCATCAGGAGGACGAGACTATTGGATCTCACGAACTCTGCTCTTGTAAACAGATGAAAAACAACCGTTGCCCAAAGGCCTTCAGATCATTCTCTGTGATCTTTATGGTGTATGAATTATTTCTGGGTTATATGTTAGTACTTGCATGTGGAGTCAAAGAGGGTGGGGCTTGTTTCGTCTGCACTATATTGTCAAAAGTATTCGCTCACCTTCCTTGTTTCACATATGAGCTTAAGGGACATCCCATTCCTGATCCATAGGGTTCAATATGACGTTGGTCCACCCTTTGTAGCTAGAACAGCTTCAACTCTTCAGGGAAGGCTGTCCACAAGGTTTAGGAGTGTGTTTATGGGGATTTTTGACCATTCTTCCAGAAGTGCATTTGTGAGGTCGCATACTGATGTTGGACGAGAAGGCCTGGCTCTCAGTATCCGCACTAATTCATCCCAAAGGTGTTCTATCAGGTTGAGGTCAGGACTCTGTGCAGGCCAGTCAAGTTCATCCACAATAGACTCTGCCATCCATGTCTTTGTGGACTTGTGCACAGTCATGTTGAAAGAGGAAGGGGCCAGCTCCAAACTGTTCCCACAAAGTTGGGAGTATGGAATTGTCCAAAATGTCTTGGTATGCTCAAGCATTCAGAGTTTCTTTCACTGGAACTAAGGGGCCAAGCCCAGCTCCTGAAAAACAACCCCACACCATAATCCCCCCTCCACCAAACTTTACACTTGGCACAATGCAGCCAGACAAGAACCGTTCTCCTGGCAACCGCCAAACCCAGACATGTCCCAGACCTCCATCAGATTGCCAGATGGAGAAGCGTGTTTTGTCACACCAGAGAACGCGTTTCCACTGCTCTGGAGTCCAGTGGCGGCGTGCTTTACACCACTGCATCCATCACGTTGCATTGCACATGGTGATGTATGGCTTGGATGCAGCTGCTCGACCATGGAAACCCATTCCATGAAGCTCACTGTGGAATATTTAGGACTGGCCATGGAAGTGATTGGAACACCTGATACCGATAATTTGGATGGGTGAGCGAATACTTTTGGCAATATAGTGTATCTTGTGTGTATGTGTTGCTATGTGCATGACTGCGACAAGTTGGGACAGAGTCCTATTGGCCACAGGGAATCATCCAGTCAACGTGGCGGAGCAAACCACCTTCCAGGGGCTGGCCCAGCCTGGCCTGCCCGAGGAGGGAGCAGCCTGCATGGGGAGGGGCCAGAAGGGGAGGGGTCCTCCTGCTGGGGCTCTCCTATCAGAGGCGCTAGCTGTGCCAGTGGCCGCTAGGGATGTGCGCCGTGTCCCTTCTGATGATCAGCCTAAATTTCAGGCGTCATGGAGGAGAACTGCCAGATCTGCTGGCTGAAGAACGCAACGCAGTGCTGTCACTGGGGGATGACGTGCGTGTGTGTGTGTGTGTGTGTGTGTGTGCAGGTGTGTGTGTGTGTGTGTGTGTGTGTGTGTATCTGCAGGTGTGTGTGTGTGTCTGCATGCAGGTGTGTTTGTGTGCATATGTGTGTGTGTGTGTGTGTGTGTGTGTGTGTGTGTGTATGTTCAGGTGTGTGTTTGATGGGGAAGTTTGGAACATCAAAAACATCTGCATTCTCTGAACTCCAGTCTCGGGAAGAAGAGGAGAGACCTGCAGTATCTCTGGAAGCAAAGCATCATGGTAACTCTCGCTCCTGGTCACCCTGCGGTGGGTAGGCGGGTGGTGTTCATGGCACGCTGGTGACTAAAGACGTCTCCGGCTCGCTCGAACGAACCCTCTCATCACAGCTGCAGTTCTGTTGAGCACGCCTACAGATGATGACCATATTACGGGCTTCTGGGCCTGGGCAACCAGCCAAGCCAAAAGCACCTCCTGACAAGGATCCATCTAAGATGGACACCCTCATTTGCAAAGGGAAGCACACGGTGATCAAAAAAGCCCAGCGACGTTCCCACTCGTCTCTCATCCCACGGCTAATCAGGCAGCTCATTTATCGGCACCGCGGGAAGCTGCATAGATCACGGCAGGCTCCAATCGACTGGTTCCTCTCTCATGATCAGTACCCCAGAACAACTCATGGATTTGCCGCGCCCTTTGATCAATAGCAAGTTAAGAACTTTGAGGGGCCTACTGCTGGACAAGTTTGGACATGTAATTGTTTGTTTTATCTTTTCGCCTACCCTTTTCTTTTTCGAGAGTTGTTAGGGAAGGTCACGCCGTTTGGGGTTTCCGAGGGCTTATCGCGCCGGGCCGCTCCGACGACCTCGGAGCGGTTCTTGGCGCCTGCCTTGCGCGGTGCGGAGAGCGAGCAGCAGGCGTGGACCTCGGCGGCAGGCTGAGGGACGGGTTTGGAAGCAGCCGCAAGAAAATAAATACGGCCGGCGGAGGGGTTGCTGGGGATGGGGGGGGAGAGCGAGGATCATCTGCTCAGCCATCTGCTCATGCGGGTGTGTGGATGTAGCTGTGGCGATGGTTGCACTGTCCTCAGAGACGGTTGATTTTCTCGGAGCTCAGGATCGGGCAGAACCCCCCCACCCCCCACCCCCCTACCCCACACAGACACACACAAACACTTGCAGTGTGCGGCTTGTGCATGCGAGTGCACATCCGAGCACTCAAACCAAAGCGCAAATGGGCGAATCGCTATTGTGATCTAGTCTAAGTTTAATTGAATGGATGCGCAGAGTATCAGTGCATAAGAACACTCATGGGTGCATAGAGATGCTCTCAACCTCATGAGCACACACACACACACACACACACACTCACACACACACACACACACAAACACACACACACACACACACACACACACACACACACACACACACACACACACACACACACACACACACACACACACACACACACACACATACACTTTCACACACTCACACACAAACTCACACACAAACACACACTCACACACATACACACACACAAAAAGATTCTCACATTCTGATGCTCACCTAAATGCCTAGGCATTCCCTGTTTGGCTTCGGGACAAAGCCAGGGACTGTGCGTGTGTGTGTGTGGGTGTGTGTGTGTGTGTGTTTATGTGGCTCTGCCCTGCTTATTTCCCCGAGCAGCTGGCTTGCTGTGGACATTAGGAGCTGTGGGGACAGAGAGGAGCCAGGCCAGAATGGGGCAACTGATTGTCCAGTTGGCAGTGTCCTGCGATGCCGCAGTCTGTTCTTTTCTCTTTGCAACCACAACTCCAAATTCACTGCTCTCAATGGAGAAGAAGACACACACACACACACACACACACACACACACACACACACACACACACACACACACACACTCGGGGCACAAAAGAGTGACTCTAACAGTTCCCTGTCCTCTCTTTGGGCTTGATTTTGCTCCATTGGCCAGTAATAGCGTGCGCGTGCATTTATGAAGAAAAGAGAAGGGGGAAAAACCACAGGCTACTGAATAATACATATTCCTTATGGAGGAGGGCAAGCACAGTTAGGGCCCTCAAAATCAATCTAGCTGTGTGGATGGGGGCCACGGTGCAGGGAGAAAATGGCAAAACATCTCTGTGCTTGGATGCCTTCACGCACCCATAAATGTATTTTTATAGCAGGACATTCACAGCACGTGTGCATGTGTGAGTCACAGCAAGAGGGCATATGAGTGTATGTGTGTGTGTGTGTGTGTGTGTGTGTGTGTGTGTACATGAGTGAAAGACCCATTTGCCATGTAGTGAAAAAGGCCTGTGATTGGTCCGCCAAGCCCTAATGCTTCATATTGGGAGTCATAAAGCAGTTTTAATTGAATTATCTGCAGTGTTTGAGGATCAATAGCTGGTCAGTTGGATTCTGTGACTCACTCCTGCCACTACAGGGGATCTGTGATCAAACAGCCGCCCGACGTCTGCTCCTCTGACAGGAGGGAACGGAATATGTCATTACTGTTTACATTTCACAGCTTATACCTTAGCTAAATGTCAGACATGACTGTCGTCTGTGAACATCTCCCACTGAACTGCCGTCCCCCCCCCCCCGCCTACAACAACCCCACCCCGTGGGCTAATGGTACACTCCGTTTCGTACACTCTTACCCTCTGGGCTACATGATGAAAACTCGGGAGACTACATCAAAACATCAAGGGGAGGGGTGGTGGTGGTGGTGGGTGGGGAGGTGTTGGTTGGGGACCGAGCCCCATGTCTCAAAAAGCTCTGGCGCTGTGGTGTACTGTCCATCATGGTCTGAATGAGGAGGGGGCGGCCCGGGGGTGGTGAGGGGGGGGGGGTTAGAAAGGGGGTCGTACAACCCCGCCCGCGCTAAGCGCTTTTGGCTTCTCCTCCAAATGACTCATTTAAATGATGAGCCAAAGACAGAAAGAAGAGACGAGGAACAAAGCAGCAGCTCGCAAAGGGCTCGCCGGAGCTCGAGGGAGGCGTCAGTCATCTCTAGCCAGCAACGCCGGTGTGTGTCTGGCTGTGTTCTCTTTGATACCGAGCGCCGCGCAGTTAAACGAACCTCTGTTCCCCCGGCCGTCTGCGCGCGGCCTCGCGCTCCTCACAGGAAATCCCTGACAACCCCACGTGTCGCAGGGGAGGGAGGGATTTGCCATCTCCTTCCAGCAGAAACGCTGCAGCCCTCCTGCTTAGAGGCTTAACCAACTGCCGTCCACTGCCACAGTTGTTTTTCCTCCCATCCCTGCTCTCTCACTCTCTCTCTCTCTCGCTCTCTCTCGCTCTCTCTGTTTCTCTCTCTCTCTCTCCAGTGTTTGAAGTAACGCTGGCATTCTACAAGCGGGCGAGAGCACTTTGAAAAGCGATTCGAGCCATGAATTGAATCTCACTGACAGGGCAAAGCAGGAGTAGTTGCGCAAATCGGCACCAGCCGAACCCGTCGAGCGTGGAGGCGAACCAGCCACTCCATCATCCTCCATCACCGCCAAGGGCATCTTTGCATCGGCACAGAGAGGCGGCTCGGCGTTACGGGCCGGGGTTTCTCCACTGCACATTCGGTTACCTCACGCGCAGCCGGAAGGTTAAACTCTGATCGAGAGGACCTGACTGGCTGGGACAGTGTGACAGTGAGGCATGAGGCGACCCCCACTGGCGCGGCCCCCCCTTGTGCCTCTGGCTGGCTTCCCCCCCGTCAGGTGTGGGTCCTGAGCTGGTCTCCTCCAGGGCCTGGTACTAGAGATCGAGTGGTGCTCACATAAATCAGGACAACATAACAGGCGGTGATTAAAGGCAGAACAGTGTTCCTCCGAGGACCACAAACAGCCTGTGGGCTGGCCGCATACGTGTGCACACACACACACACACACGCACGCACACACACATGCACACACCACACACAGAGGGGATTAATGCCTCAGCTGAAAGCTTTTTCCCTCGCTAGTCGCACACGCACACGTGCACACGCACCACTCCCGGGATCCATTTCGACGCGGGTGACAGGGTCTGATCATCAGTGAGCGTGATCCTCGCCGAAGCCCCTCCCGTCGGCGGCGATAAGCCCTAATCCCCGCCCACGCACACAGCCGCGGCCGAGATCAATTAAAAGCGCCGGCTGATACGGATCGGGGCGGCAGCTCCGCCGGCAGATTACGGCGACAGCATGGGAGAATCACATGGTCTCTATCTCTCACACAGCCGCCATCGCTCTCCTCGTCTGTCCTCACTCACCCATCGCCTGCTTCATCCCCCCCCTCTCTCTCTCTTTTATCACTCTGGTCTTTGCCTGTCTCTCTCTCTTTCTCTCACTCTCTCTCTTTCTCACTCTTTCTCTCACTCTCTCGCTCTCTTTCTCTCTCTCCTTCTCTCTCCCCCTGGACTCTCTGCCAGCCCATTGGTTGCTGCAGTTCCATCTTCATGGAGGTGGCGTGGGGGTGTTGGTTGTGTTGGGGGTGGTGGTGGGGTGGGTGGGGGGAAGCTGGGGATGTAGTTGGTAGCTCGTGATCGATTCCTAATGCCTTCCCCGCCGGCCACAGCGAGGGCAATAAAGAGTGATAACAGTCATCGCCGTCACACCCTGCATCCCCAGCCGTTGCCGTGGCCGCGACGGGCCCTGAGGGATGCTCCTGCTCGGCCACGGGTGATTACACAGGCACTGTGGTTGCCCCGCGGGGACCACAATGCTTTGCTCCACAGACCCGTCCTGCTGGGACATGGTGTGAGGATACGTCTCACCCTGGTGTAGTCGCTGCAGTCACACGTGAACAGACAGTGGTTACGTTCAAGCTTTTTTTTTTGGCTCAGTGTCTCATCTGACCTCACAATATGAATCAGGAGAGGGCGAGAACAGAGAGCCGGACCTGCCCAAAGTGGGTGAACAGATTAGTTTCTGCTGGACTCAGACATCTGAGTGATCTAGTATGAGTCAGTTCATAAGTACTCAGATACTGTGTGCCTTTCCTGTCCTGAGCAATGCAATTACACGGACAGAGTAGGTCTGACCTGCTGCCATTACTCTAACACTGATAAAGCCCGGGGCCTGTCTCTGATATGGGTGGAGAGCAGAAGCAGAAGTCATATATTTAACTGACCAAGCGAAAACTTTATCCATCCAAAAATGGATACTGCACTCCACTGCAGTACCTCTGAGTGTGATGAGTATGTGGTGGTGGCTGTATAGTGGTGATGAGTGCCGGGAGGGGGACTGTGTGATGAAGGATATATGGTGACAAATGTGGTGATAATCAATGTGTGTTGGTAGCTGTTGTGTGTTGGTAGCTGTAGTGTGTTGGTAGCTGTAGTGTGTTGGTTGCTGTTGTGTGGTAGTTATGAGCAGCTGTTGTGTGTTGGTAGCTGTTGTGTGTTGGTAGCTGTAGTGTGTTGGTAGCTGTAGTGTGTTGGTAGCTGTTGTGTGTTGGTAGCTGTAGTGTGTTGGTAGCTGTTGTGTGTTGGTAGCTGTAGTGTGTTGGTAGCTGTAGTGTGTTGGTTGCTGTAGTGTGTTGGTAGCTGTTGGTAGCTGTTGTGTGTTGGTAGCTGTAGTGTGTTGGTTGCTGTGTGTGTTGGTAGCTGTAGTGTGTTGGTAGCTGTAGTGTGTTGGTAGCTGTTGTGTGTTGGTAGCTGTAGTGTGTTGGTAGCTGTTGTGTGTTGGTAGCTGTTGTGTGTTGGTAGCTGTAGTGTGTTGGTAGCTGTTGTGTGTTGGTAGCTGTAGTGTGTTGGTAGCTGTTGTGTGTTGGTAGCTGTAGTGTGTTGGTAGCTGTTGTGTGTTGGTAGCTGTGTGTGTTGTGTGTTGGTAGCTGTAGTGTGTTGGTAGCTGTAGTGTGTTGGTAGCTGTAGTGTGTTGGTTGCTGTTGTGTGGTAGTGTGTTGGTAGCTGTTGTGTGTTGGTAGCTGTAGTGTGTTGGTAGCTGTAGTGTGTTGGTAGCTGTTGTGTGTTGGTAGCTGTTGTGTGTTGGTAGCTGTTGTGTGTTGGTAGCTGTTGTGTGGTGGTTTTGAGCGTGTGTGTTGGTGACTGCATAGTTGGGATGAGTGTGTGTTTGGTGGTGTAGAGTGTGCAGTTGCACAAAAGGGTTGCAGTACTGCTGAGTGTGTGTGGTGATGAGTGTGCAGTGACTGCATAGCGGACATTACTGTGCATGTGTGTGGTGATTAAGAGAGTATGGCAAGTGTGCGGTACCAAGGGAGTGGTTATAGTCAGCGTGTGATGGTTGAGTTCATGAGGTGATGCGTGTGTGGTGGTGTTTCCACAGTTGTGAGGAGAGTGTGTGGCAGTATCCAGTAAAACATTTTCCTTTGCATGTCTGGGTGTTTTACTGGACCCTTGAATATTTTACTGTCCTGGGGACAGAAAAGACTTTTTGATAAAACAGCATTTATTAACCGTATACAATACAATATATACGAGTTGAGGTTTGCTTGTTGTAGTTGCAGAAAGTCCTATGAGCAATGCGTTACATCATCGAGAAAAACAAAAGAAAGCATGAGTCAAATTCATAGCATTTTTCAGAAGGTCTCACGCTATATTACTTAAATTAGAATGCGGTTTATTATTAAATGTGGTTTAAAAGTTAAATCAGTCTACACATGACACTCAAACCCACTGATGACAGTCATGCAGTTGCGCCGAAACGTGTGATTTTCCGCGAAATGCAGGAAAATTGGGGGTAAAATTATTGGATACGTGCCGCAACCGGACAGAATTAAATGTCAAGGCTTTTTTCTGTTGCTATGACGACATTTCAGCGGAGACACAGCAACGCGTGCATTTTTGTCCTGTATAAGTTACTCTTTTGATTTCTGATGTGGATTTAAATGTAATAAAACCACACAGTCAAACATTTCGTTACAATTACAAACATCGCCGTAAAGTTCAGGATGTTGCTAAAGTAGCTTTAGCATGTCCTTGCCTATCGACAGTTCTGACAGTTCTGACAGTTTTCATCTAAGCGAGAGTTAAGCGCCATTGTGCTGATGTTCAGCACTCACCACTCAGCCAATAGGAAGGCTATTAGCTTAGCATTGCAGGTTAGCCCAGCGAGATCATATCTAGTGTTATTTAGCGACAACCGTGATGTAGCTAGTAGCTATAGTAGCGTTCGCCTTAAATCAGTGAAAGCTGTAATTTTTGAGAAACTACATTCAGCCACTTAACCTAGCAGCACAGCGAAACTGACTCTTGACTGATTGGTATAACGCTGACCAATCAACTTTCCTGAAATACTTTTGCACTGGCCACTGTCAGTCGGGTAATTACTTATGTTTGAACCCTGGTGCGCGGTGGTACGTGTACCGGGGGTGTGGTAGTAGTCGTGTGGTGGTTATGAGCATGTGTTGATGAATGCAGTTAGAAGTGTGCAGTGCTAAGGTTGACGAGTGTGTGGTGGTGCGGATACGGCGGTACCTGGGCAGGGCTGGGTGTGCGGTGGCAGTCACATTGTGCTGTCAGATGCCGTGTGGGGCTTACGAGCGTGTGCTGTGTTGGGTGCAATCAGATCGGAGTTGAGTGTGCGCTGTGTGTATGTGTGTGCGCGCCTGTGTGTGTGGTCACCATCGGCGCTTCGGCAGGGACACGCCCAGGTCACTCACACCTGCATGTGCAACATCTGAACCTTCTGCGATGGAGAACCCTGGAGCGAGCTTCCTTCAGCCTTCCGGCATGTTGTTTCTCCGAGGACATCAAAAGGACACGCTGCATATAGATGGAAGCAGAAGTATCAGAATACTATTCACGAATTTTAAGCCAGCGTTTCTATCACGCTGCGCTCCTCCCTTCCACCGCCGCTCCTGTCTCTCATCAGCCCTCTGTCCCTGGGAGACACACATCCAAGAAGCGACAGAGGCTTTGAGCTCTGGGGGAGCCAGAGGAGAGCGGCACAGATAGGCCTACAGGCAGCTTCCTGGCTTTTCTGTGTGTGTGTGTGTGTGTGTGTGCTCTTGGAGCTTTTGCCCTGCCTCCCCAAGAGCCCCAGTTCCATGCTGGTCCTGTCTTTAGCTGCCTCTGTCTTACCCACAGGAAATGAACCATCTGCCATTTCCTGTGTATACACACACACACACACACACACACACACACACGAACCCACACACACCCCCTCACCCGAACTCCCCTCCAGCTCCTCCCTTCCCTCAAATCTCCAATCTTGTGTTTCTTCGCTCCTGTCGGGGCGGCTTCAATTACATCCCCTCCGGCTCAAGTCTCGGAGGGATTACCCAGCATCCCGTCGGTGCGCGGCCGGGCCGCCCTGGGTTTCCTGCTCTGACACCCTGCCTGAAGACGTGGCTTATGTCACACGTCCTCCGCCTAAACTACGACGATCCCGGGCGCAGCGCAAGAATCCAGGAGTCGCGGCCTCGTCCAACAACAAAAAGTCGTGAGGGAAGAGACAACTTCCTCTGCGCTCGCCGGCCGCCCTCCACACGCCACCTTTCCTGCCGCTCGTTTCCGCCGCTTGTTCATACGGTTGTCGTTTATTTTTAGTCTGTTCCCGAGCAAAAACAATAACGCAGAGACTGGGGAAATGAAGAGGAATTTCGCACTTTGGCAGGTTGGCACTGCTTGGCCGTGACCTACTTCGAGAGGGGAGGGGAGCTGGGTTTATCCGTAGGGTGCGAATCAGGGCCACGTTCGCTGGTCCAAAGCCCAGTGTCCTGAACAAAACTGCCAGGCCCCTGAGGTTCTGTGTCCTGAAGTCAGTGAGAGAACCCAGAGTCCTGGTCCCGCAACCCCCGGCCCGCCTCGACTCCCGAGCCTTGTTGATCTACGCCTTGCTTGCCTTGGAGAGACAGCCTGGCAAACTGTCGACGGTGCTACTGAGAAAAGAAGTCTTCATTGTCTTCTACTTCCTTTCACTTCCTAGGGAGAGAGGGTTAGGGAGAGTTCCTGCTACCTTTGATGGGCCCATTAGGCTACTGAAACTAAACACTCTCTATTAGGCTTCTGATGTGATGTTGTTGTTGTTGTTTTTACGATTTCCAACGCACGTATGGTAAACATGTTCACGTGAGCTGCTGTTTCCCCCTTATCCTGAAATAATTAGAGGCGTAACACTCAAAGTTAATTCCTAATGAAAAGCTGTTTTATTCTTCTAAACCAGGAGAAGGACACTGAGTAGGACAGACTTGATCAAGAGAGAGGGACAAAGGTACACACACACACACACACACACACACACTCAGGTCTGTCCTGCAGCCGCCAGCCGTTAAACACAAATGCGGTTTCCCGTCATACGAGGCGCGCTCGACGTCGAGATGACCCGACTGCGGCTGAGAGCAGTCCCGACAGAGCGCTTTGTCTCCACGGCCAAAGCTAGCCGTGTTTACGGCGATGTCATTTTTGTGGCGGGTCGTTTCCTGCAAACAAGTGCCTTTCGGTGGCGGAAAACGCCACCGCTCTGGGATGACGGACTAGTACGGCACCAGAAAAAAAATCCCATAATGCTACTGCTGTTTGTGGTGGGCTTTTATTGTATTTTATTTATTTATTTAAACTGGCTGATCTCCTAATATCTTAAATATGTTCTCACTGAGGTTTTATGGGTTATGGATTTGCCTCCTTATCCAGTTGGATCAAAGCTTCATGAACTATAAACACACAAGTAAGCTGCCCTCCGAAAAGGGAACCGGCAGACAGATTGGATAATCACAGAGCTGGAGCTTCAGCTGTGTACAGAGATTTCAAAAGCAGTGTCATAACAATGCTCGTGGTTTCTCTTTCAGCAGTGAAATCTCTCTCTCTCTCTCTCTCTCTCTCTCTCTCTCTCTCTCACACACACACACACACTTTTTTACTAACTTATTACTAATGTGTCTGCGCATCCCCCCCCCCCACCGAGAGGCTTCCAGTGGTTTCTCATGGTTCCCTCAGCACCTCAGGACCAGCCCTGCTTCCCTCCGCCCAGCGGGAACAAGCCCCTCCCCCGTCCCGCCCCCCCACGAGCAGCCCGGCGTCCATATGGCCGCTCAGGGGGAGCACCCCGTCCTCGCTGCCTTCCCCCGCCGAAGCCGTGGGCGCTCACTTCGGCCCCTGGCGCGGCAGCCTCTCCCAAAGGCACCCACTGGGATGGGAGAGGGGGGAGGTGTGTGTGTGTGTGTGTGGTGGTGGGGGGGGGTGAAAAATAACAGGGGGGGAGTGCCAAGGAAAAGAACAATCAAGGCGGAAGAAGAAGGGCCGGCTGCTGCTCGTCCCTGGCTTCCTCCGACACTATATAATTCTGCTTTAATATGGTTCTGTTGGATCCAGACAAGACAGATTGACTATGTCTACCCTGGGAATAAAGCTCGCATCTCTGTTTTGTTTCTGACAACCTCTCCCCCACCCTCCATCCCCCATCTCCGTCTCCCTGTGGGGTTTTTTTTTCTCGAAACCTACACTTTCCTGTCTGCTGCAGATCCTTCGCCGGCTCAACGCCTTTGCGTCTTAATTAACGACTTAACGTCTTTCCGAGGTTTAACTCAGTGCGCTTCCCTGCTTTCATGCATGTGTTTCCTTTCCCTTTGGCTGAAAACCGCAGCAGAGTCCGACAGCGATGCTCGCCGAGTCTCCGCCCACCTGAGTCTCCGCCCACCGGAGTCTCCGCCCACTTGGCAGCCAGACGGGAGGATCTGTGGATCTGGAACATGGGTAGGTAGTGTGGGGGCGTTGCCTCTCTAGCACACGAACTCCAGCAGAGCACGAGATGAGGCCTCGGACGCAGCAGATTACAGCCACAGATTACGACAGGTTCATTTAAACGGTTCCTGAGTGGCTCGTGATTATTTAAATGGTTGGGGTCAAGGGGAGGGGGAGGGGGAGTAAAAACCACAGAATGGGCTTCCTGAGAACAGGAGCCAGTGGAAAACAGAGGGCTGTCGAGAGAAGGTGAGAGAGCAGAGAGAGAAGAGGGCGGGGCCGGGAAAAAAAGCCAGAAAATCACCTGATGTTTAATCTCTGGAGATGCGTGCCAGGCGGAATTAACGGCAGATTTGTGCCGCCTCTGTGTGCGCACCGCGAGAAGCGTGTGAGCCGTGCACGAGTGCATGTTGGTGTGTGTCACCATTTTGTGGACTCTTGCCAGGGCTTTTGTGCATTTCCGTCTGCTTCTCGGTGTATGTGTGTGTGTCTAAGACTCACACACACACACACACACACACACACACACACCGTCATGCCCATAAATTAAATTCTCCAGTCAGAGAACATGAAACACAGCTAAGCCACTCCACCGTGAAGGGATGTAACGCCAGCATACTTTTCGCTGGTGGTGTCTCGACGTAACCCCCGAACGGCAGAGCACTCTGTCAGCAGGACCGGACCGCACGGCCTGGTCTTCTCAGGGCTTCAGCCAGACAGCGATTCCTACCCACGCGTGGCCTCATTCTGTGGCTACTGTAGCCAGTGGCCAACTGCACTGATACATATGTATATAGATATGTATATATGTATCATGTATACCTGATATGTGTGTGTATGTATATATATATATATATATATATATATATATATATATATATATAGAGAGAGAGAGAGAGAGAGAGATGTAGTCAGAAGGATGAAGGATGAGCCAATGATAAAGAGAAAAGCTTGATAAGGAAAACACTATAACTGAATGAACAAGCATAAGAAGATACAGAGAGAGAGAGAGTGAGTGAGAGAGTCTAAGAGACGTGGAGGTTGAAGGTTTTCTACACGGCGCCACGGTTTTCCTCAAACACGTGCAGAGAAAGTGCACACGCTGTTGTCTGAGACTCTCCATATAACCTGGGGAAACAAACACTTACGCTGCCTGTGTGACCATGGGGTGTTTTCCATATTTGAAACTCGCCTGCAGCGCACGAGGACTATGGATGAACCTCCGTGAGAGAAACATCATGAGGTTATCCAGCGTGTGAAAAGCGTCCTATAATATGGGACAAAATAAGCAAATTAAAAGCGGCTAGGCGGAAAAACCTCCACGCAGCTGTCATTAGAAGCGTTTCACCAAGGGGCGTTTGCCCCATCCTACTGGCTGCGCCGCCGGTGTTCCTGCCTCCCGGGCTCTACGGTACCGCTGGGAGATAACGGAGCCGAGCGGCGTGGTCGTCCCGGCAGCACACGCTGCGAGCGGGTCGGATCGGGTCGCAGCCTTGCGACCGCTCTTGGTGGTGGTGCTGGTGGGGGGGGGTGTGGGGCTCACACACGCCAGGTACAGCGGAGGGGCACGTCTCTTATCTCACACACCTCACCCCCGCACACACACATATACACACACACACACACACACACCTTCAGCTCAATCCCTTTATTGGCAAACTGAGCTGCAATGGATAGATAAAGGTGAGCAGGCCTTTTCCATAAACGCACTTATCACAGGCCAGCAAGCTCCCAACTCCCTTATGACTGACAGGTCAGCCTCTTGGGATTCAGCAGGCCTGCTAGATACACACACACACACACACACACACAACCCGCCTCACCTCGCCTTGAGACATACGCACACTCACATGAATGTTGCCAAACAGATAAGCAAACCCAGGAGACACGCATGAGTGAAGGTATGTGCAGAATGTACATACTATGAAGGCCAGCGTTGTCCACAGCTGTCCTGTGTGTGTGTGTGTGTGTGTGTGTGTGTGTGTGTGTGGAGGGCTGCCGTCTCACAAATACACACATACAGACACGTTCATAAATACACACTGACAAGCACGCGCTCATTAAGGTAGCGGACACTTTACACGTCGCCCCCTCTCCGGGATGGATTAAGGCAGTGCGCTGGAGCCGAGCAGCCAGTGCGGAAGTCAAACGGAGCGGAATGAAATTCCGAGCAGCGGCATCTTTCACCTGCGCATGAATTTTTCATCGTTCCGATGCGGTGGCATTACCGGCGAGTCTTTAGCTAACCACTCAATAAAACTCGTCATATCACACAGACAGCTTCTTTCTCCAACGAAAGCCGCTTTCATACCCGCACGCCGCAGGAACGGCCAGACAAAAACGCTCCCTGCTACCCGGCAACCACTCCAAGCTCTTTTCCTTCAAGTAAAACCAGACAGCCAAAAGCTGTGTTTACCTTTGAGATTGAAATTTGTTAGATAGCTATTGAGTGTGATGGATGTACGGCTGCCTGAATATTGTTCAGTCTTAGAGGAGATTTTTAGTGAAGCCAGACGGAACAGCTCAGACACATGCAGGAATCAGATAATGCCACAGAATTAAGTATTTGCATGAATTATCTTTTGAATCGGAAAATTCCACTTATTCGTTATTCATTGGTTTGCCTTTAGTTCGTGTAGGGTGTCTTTTGAGGTAGTGAGTGACGAGTCCGTTGAAAAAAAAAACATTCATTAAAATAGTCAGCCCATGAGGTATAGCAGATACAATCTTTTTGTAACAAAGACTGCAAAATGTCACTGAAGTCTAACCTCCCTAGAGCTATTTATTATACTGCTTAATCATGGCTTTTAGCAAGAAGTAAGCATAAACTAGCAAGCTTAAACTAGCCACCGCATGCAAAACCACTGTGTGAACCGAATTGCTTAACCGTGTGAAGCATATCGATGAAAGACACCTACGGTTAGAGGATACCCACAGAATTTTTGAGAGACCGGGATAATCGCCTTTGGCCACTGGCAAAGACTAATCTTCTCACAGACTGCCTGTACACACCCCTGGACTCTGTTCATTACCCTCTATCTCCCAGCCATCGAAAGAGACTGTCATGAGCCTACAGTGGAAAATACATCAGCCGCGAATGGTGTTGTGAGCACTGTAATTGTGTGTGCATTACGTTTATTTATTTATTTAATGCTTAATTAATTCTTTGTAGGCCTTATCAAATCCAGGCAACATTCAGGGCCGCATCTTTTATTGAGTGATTTATTGAGTGCATGTTTATGTGAGTTACAGCATTAGAATTCAGAGTAGGTTTAGTTACAACACGTATGCGTTGAATGTGTAGGGACTCTTGTGGGTAAAAAGCACAATTTATGCCACTCTGGGGAGCTGATTCATTGCATGGAGAAACTCAGACAAACTAGACATTAATCTGTACCCAATGCACTTTTATGCTGCTCTTCTTCATAGAATTAGTAGCGTTTAAATGAACGTTCCTGGGTCCTAGTTTAAGGTAAGATGGACAGACTATCAAGATCATCCTGCGTTTCAAAACACTGATTCATCAGTACCACTAGGATTTCAAGGGCACAGCTCGGGTATGATAGTGTTTTTGCAGCCAGAAAGTGTAGACAAACCCTTTGCCAGAAAACCGTATGCAGCCTTGCAAATTCCCCCCAAGTTCCAAAACTTTGAAAGCCTGAGTCATTGTTTATTCCGTTAGCACACTGTACACATTAGCATGTGCGCAAATTAGCGTGTTGGGTGCCAATGCGAGCCGTGCGACCGTGCCCGGCCGAAACCACAAATACGCACGGCGACACGGCGTTTAGTTTGCGGCAAACTCCTTCTGAACACGTGGTTTCTCCACGATCCTAATGAGAATCAAATCCTCTCCGGTTGGCTCTCTTCTTTATCTCTTCTGCGTCGGGGTCTTCAGACTCATGATGCCAGCTGTTATATTGCCGAGCTGAGCTTCCAAGGTTCCGGCCGCTGGGACGAGAGAAATGATCGCCTGTTCTCACCTGGCTCTCGTTTATTTAGAATTAAAAACACGGCAGATTGGAACAGAGAACGAGCAGGTGTTAGTCATGCGTGCAGCAGGCAGCTTTCGGTTAATTTATTTATTTTTCCTCATTAATGGGTCGCATGCGCGTGCAGATGGTATGGTCCTCACGAGACCGCCGAGTGCCGCCTTTCTTCGGCCGCTGTGATGAAGGGCCTCACGGGACAACAGGTGAAGAAACGTCGCAGGCAAACGCCGTGGAAAATGGCGCCATTTAGTTTATTAAATCCTTGAACGCATGGTCTCCTCCATAGTTGATGAAGGTTGAAGGTAATCACAAAGAAGGCTCCGGAGAACGGATCTAATCCACTCTTTTCGTAGTTCGTTTGGTTGTGTTGTTTTATTTGGGTTTATGTTTTGACAGTAGATGAACATGCATAGGAAAATTGGCTCCAGTTATTTAACAAGTTTGTGTGAGAGAGAGATTAGGAAGCAAAGGATCTGCAGGTCGTGATGCAGGCACAGATAAACCTTCTGTCTGCATTTAAATGTACTACATCTGAAGGCAAAATGTGGAAAGCAAACTTTGCAAGGCGACCGTTGGTAGATATTTCCAGTGCCCGTTTCTGGGTAAAAACATATTTAACATCCCTGCATCGCATATTGTATTTCATCATCCATAAAGCATTTAACCTCTTAGACTTTAGTATCATTATTACTAGGGTTATTATTAAGTTAATAATGTTAAGGCGTAATATTCAGTAGCAACTGTAATTATTGAGTTGAGTACATTGAAACTAACATGAAAAGGATGTAGTTCTGAGAGTAAGAAATACTTTAAGATGAGTCTGGACCCAGTGTCTCCTTGGAGTGAAAGGAACTAGTGCTTTACAGTCAGCACACTTGGGAGGGAAGACTAGTCCTGCTTCTGTTTGATATAGCAAGATGGCTCGATGAACAACAAAAAACATTCAAACTAAGAATATAATGTACAGAGGTTGAAGATGTACTCCAGACTGCATTAAAGCTCTGCTGTTCTGGGGTGCGGCATTGTAGTGCTCTGTGTTTTCTGTGTTTGATCAGGGGACAAAGTGACCAGAGAACTAAGTGTGTGTGTGTATGTGTGTGTGTGTGTGTGTGTGTGTGCGTGTGTGTTGATGAGCAGCTGTGGCTCTTTAGGCCCTGATGAAGGCAAAGTGGGGAGGATTTGGGGGCATAGTTGGTGGTGGAGGGGGGGGGAGACCACCCTAATGGACAGGGGCTGATGAGAGCCAGAGCAAGCCTGGATTAAAAAGCCTGTGTGTGTGTGTGTGTGTGTGAGTGGATGGTGAGGGTCTGGCTATTCTCAACTTTAATTTGGAGTAATTTCTCGGTCTTTACGTTCATAGACCAGAGGATCTGTTTCATAGCACAGTCATATATATGTATATACGTATACGCGCACACACACACACGCACACACACATTTCAACAGGCCTTAATCCACATAATGTCGATGTAACATGAGATGCATGAGGATTTGCAGAGATCAGCGTGTGTTAGTCGTCACAGGAACAGGAAGTCAGCGCTGCATGTGACACTGCAGAGATGCTTATTGTTTCTGAGCGTGCTCATTTCTTTCTCCGTCGCCCCCAGAGCCGCGTAGCTCTGTAGTTTACTGCCTTCAAAGCAACAAACGTGCCACACATATGTGCAGATAACATCCTGATATTCATGTGACATTGATGAAGTCACATAAAGGATTACAGTCCTACCTGAGCCTTGTACAAAGACTAGCATATTTAAAACGCATTCATAAAGTATTCATTACAACCATTCCTTCTAATGGCTGTCTTCTGTGTTTGTTATAATGAGCACATGCTGTTTTTTGCACATGCCAAGACATAATTAATTCTAATAAATAAGTACATTATTATATTTACATTACCAACATGTGTAATGTGACACATAATTTCTCTTCCTCACCTAATTAATTGTTATTATACATTTTAACATCTATTATATTTGAATCGGGCCTTTGTTTACAGGCATTTAGTCTAACCTAAGAGCACAAGACCTAGCCTTTTACCCGATAATGAAAAGTGCTACCAATGCACAGTCGAATTATTTATTGTTTATTAATTTCTTTTTCACAGTGCTCAGCTATTCCGGCAGCACTCTTACCTGTGATTGGTCAATGTCAAAACATGATAGCGCTAACCATTTTATGCTGATTTCTGTCCTGCCCAGAATTTCTTTGCAAATAATCGCGAATTAACCTCCTAATGAAAAGTTTAGACAGAGCTTTATTAACCTAAAGCCCCTACTCAGACCTTTTAGTGTGTGTGGTGCTCCCTTCTTTAGCCCTTAATGATGCTCAATTCCTGCCCACTCCCTGCTTACAGATTTGTCTGGTCTGGGATCAGCTCTGCTTTTGGCTGTGATGCTGGCAATGTATGTATCGTTCATGTGAGGATTGCTGATCTCAGATCTGTTCGAAGGGTTGACTTGTGACATAGCGATCTCCACTCCATCAAACACTTGCCTGCACCATGTCAACGCTGCCACTGCGACACACACACACACACACACACACACAACCCTGCATGCACACACTAATACGCAGAGATCCTTTTATCCTCTAGAGTGCAATTAGCATGGAATTTGGTCCCAAGTACAAAACTCTGAAACATTTTCACCCTCTTCCTATTCTGCTCATTAGAAGTGCATTTATTTTAACGAACGCGCTTTGTAAAGGCCCTGCCTGAGTCGTTTGCTGTTCTTTTGTAATACGAGTTTTTTTTTTTCTCAACCTAGTTAGCACATTTCCAACACACTTGCAGATGGGAGCACAGCCAGCTGCTAGCGTTAGCCCCCTCCCACAAAGCAGTTTAGCTTTCAACTTAGTTTACCCCATAAATGATTCATAAGCCAGAAATAAATCTGGATGATAATAATTTGCAATATAGGCTGGTAATGATTTACATTTAATGGCTTATTTGTGCCTCATTCATCCATTCACCGTGTTTTTTTTTTTTGGCTTATCGGTGTTTTAGACGCCACTAATGAACTGGCTGCTTGTGAGGGCACGTACAACATGCAGGCTTCCATATGCCCACACCATCGTACAAGGTCTGTGTAGTAAAGTAGCACCAGTCAACTTACCTAACAGGCCTATGGAGCTCTGCTCAGTGACAAAGGGCTCCTGTCATTGCTGAGTGTGGCAGGTGGTTCCTTCGAGACCTGCATGGTTCTCTCACACACGTGTGCTCCCAAAGACACAAACAAACAAACAAAACAAGTTTGTTTGTGATGGGCTTGAATGCAAGAATCCCTCACCCCCAACCCCGTCCCACCCCCATCCCCCACCGGGGTAGAATGCAAAAAGACCCCCCCCCCCCCCTGTCCTCGGCCATACCATTTCCTGTACGGCTGAAAGGCAGCTAGACCAGAGAAGCTTCCAGAGTGGGCGGATTCTTCATAGCCACACAGGTGGAATAATGGAGAGACACCCTCACACCCTCCACAGAGAGCAAGAAAGCGACAGAGAGCGAGAAAGAGAGAGAGAAGGGATAAAGGAGGCGAACGATTGTTTCTGGCAGTGTTGGGTGCTGGCCGGCGCTCCGACTCACTCCTCCGCACACACCTGTCCTCTCCACCGCACTCCTCTCCCTGTGCACCTGCGTCTCACTCTCTGCTCTGACACGATAAGATTGGCCGGCATGGCCGCCGCCACTAATCTCGTTTCTTCGCCACAGTGCTTTTTTTTCCCACTGTGCTCACGAAACATCAGTGGAAAAATTAAAGACTCCGGCTCTCCGCAGGTCAGCGGGATGGCGGCAGAAGAGACGGCTTCCGCCAGATGCAGGGAAGACGGTTTCCACAGCTTCTCCTTCCTTGCAGCTTGGATGTCTCTTTGTGAGAAGGTCTTCTTCATTGGTATAGAGCCGCCCGCCTTCCTCTGGGTGCAGATTTCAGGTCAGAGGGGCATGACGTAGAAGCTTGATATTAGATGTACAAAAAGTACCAATGACTGTGGAATAGTTTTAAGTTCTAATGAAATATCTGTTTATGTAAGCCTTGAAATATCTTTGGTGTTTGGAATGTGAAGAATTATTTGTGTAAACCAGTATATGTGATCTGATTTAAGAGAACAAGCTTGCAGTACAGTTGAATTATTGTGTGTATAAAACACTGCAGTGAAAACATTTTTGCCCCCTGTCTGAATTCCTGAATTTATGCACATCTTCTACATTACATTTAGCCTGATTTTATAGGGAAATGCAGTAGTATGTTAACAGAGTCTAGTGGGAAGGCTGACAGAAGTAATTTGTACTTGTGGCCTTTGGTGTGTACAGTATCAATCCCCATCAGATAATGCAATCAAATTGAAGAGGTAATTAGGACCAGTAATCAGTAATCAGCGTGAGTTCGATCAGCGATAATTTTGGATAGCCTTGTCCAGTCCAAATCTATCTGTGGACCTTTAAATCAGTGCGAACATAGCAGCACACAGGTTTTCTACTCAAGCAAATCATGCCACAGAGAAGAGAGATTCCTGAAGACCTCAGAAAAAAGCACGTGGATACATGTCAGTATGGAAAAGGTTACAAAAAAATAACCCGTCTAAGCTTCAGCGGACAACAGTCAGACCCAGAGTGTCAAAGATGGAGAAAGTTTGGAACAGTATTCATTCTTTCCAAGAGTGGACGGCCTTTGCAAAATCTCTGCAATGCAAAGGTGTAAAATCATCTAGGAAGTGAGAAAGATCGCAAAAACATCTAAACGACTGAATGCCTCTATTGCCGTCACCATCGGACCAGGGAACCGTGGAGGAGCATGGTAGAAAGCATTGCTAACCAAGAAGAATATGAATGTTCATCTCAAGTTCTCCAAGAAATGTCTAGATGCTCCTTGTGGGTTCTGGAACAAAGTGATATGGATGGATGAATCTACAGTGTAGTGGCGAAAACTTAACAATACTGCTGGTTTGATGGTTTGGGGATGGTTTGCAGTATCGGACCTGGACACGTTACTGTCACTGAGGGAAATATGAATCCTTCTCCATATCAGACAGTTCTTCAAGAGAAGGTCAGTTTGTCTGTTTGTGAAGCTGAAGCTAAAGGTCAGTAGGGTCATGTAACAAGACAAGTGATCCTGACCTCTCAGGCGAGTCTGCAGCTGCACGGTTAAAGAAATAAAACATGTAAATATTCGAAATGACCTAGTCAAACACCCCCATTCTGAAATGTTACTGTCACAGTCTTCTCGGCAACCCCTCTTGTTTTGGTTTGGTTTCCTCTTTGTGGGCTTTTATTTTGAAATTCCTTATTGTGTCTGGTTTCACGTCCCTCCCTTGTACTCCGCCCCCTCGTCATGGTTTTCAGGTGTGTCTCGTTGGGATATTGGTTTTTCTGTGTTTTGCCAGTTGTGTCGTTGGTCATTGTAAATGTATGGTAAGTACAATAATACAGTTATTTACAGAATATCTTATTAAACACACAATATACATCACAATAAGGTGCCTTTTGTTACCTTGGGGTCTCTGTTTGAAATTGAGGAATTCACACAGTGCACAAACACTTTTTCATGGGACCGTATATGATGTAACGTTTGCCTTTGGTCATCATGTTTAATTTTGCTGTACTCAGATCAGACCCGCGAGAAAGGTCCACGTTCAGACCTGCGAGAGTGTTCTGTAGCTGCATCAACATGTGTCTTGTGGCAAGAAGAAGATATATTTTTTTTGCCATGGCTGATAATACCTCTTCATCAGCCTGATCCTTTGGGTCAGAGCAGCTACTCTCGGAGAGACACCGTTTTTTCAGCACAGTGGGTGGAGAAATCTCAGCCTCCATCTTGCTTCCACCTCCACCCTGTGAAAACCCTCCTGCAACATCTTCAAGTTACACTGCAGATAACTGACAGTGTACATTCTACGTTCCCATCCATGGTATGTACGCACACACACACACACACACACACACACACACACACAAGTGTACATTCCTTCCCGTCTTTGTTTAGGTTATGATCCAGATTGTTCAGTAAAGGTCAAGACCTGAGCATGACCCCTCGACCTAGTCTACGCCTCCTGACCCACCTGACCTTTACTGATCTGAAAATCCAGTTAGAACATACAGAGAAACGTGTTCCATTCTGGATTTGCCTTCTGTGTGTTTTTTGTTATATTGGATTGAGTTGGTTGAAGTAATCAGGGAACCAAGGAATTGTTTTGTGAACATCTAAGCACGACAACCAAACACAAGGGTTAGACTTTCATCTTGTATTATGGTTTTAATCAGTTTCTTATGTGGAGACAAATGAGAGTTTCACCAAAGAAGTGTGTGTGTGCCAGGGAGAGGGAGAGGGAGAGAGAGAGAGAGAGGGAGAGAGAGAGGGAGAGAGTGAGAAAGAGAGAGACTCATTATTTTCTCTCTGTTTACATCTAGAGGAGCCATCCATGTAACCTTGACCCCCTGACAGAACCAGGTGGAGTTACTGTGAACTTGGGATCTGTGGTATGGAGTGGGTGCTACTATAAGACAGATAAGGAGTGTGTGTTAGTGTGAGATGGAAAAGAGGTGTGAACTAGTGTGACATGGGTAAGGAGTGTGTGTTAGTGTGAGATGGAAAAGAGGTGTGAACTAGTGTGACATGGGTAAGGAGTGTGTGTTAGTGTGAGATGGAAAAGAGGTGTGAACAAGTGTGACATGGGTAAGGGGTGTGTGTTAGTGTGAGATGGAAAAGAGGTGTGAACTAGTGTGATATGGGTAAGGAGTGTGTGTTAGTGTGAGATGGAAAAGAGGTGTGAACTAGTGTGACATGGGTAAGGAATGTGTGTTAGTGTGAGATGAGTTGGAAATGATGTCACATGGGTAAAAGTGGTAGCGTGGGATGGATATGGAGTGTGTGTTAGTGTGAGATTGGTAAGGAGTGTGTGTTAGCGTGAGAGGGATATGGAGTGTGTGTTAGCGTGAGAGGGATATGGAGTGTGTGTCTCCACTGTAATTAATGCTGGCTCTGCACATTACTGCAGCACATGAAATTTCAAAATTGTCCTCCAAATTCTTCACAAATCTCTGACTTCTGGCAGATCCATTTAAATCTCTGTCTTCACCTCTAGTGCTCTTGGCTTGTCCCTTTCCCCCCTTCCATTTGTCTTAATTTCCTCTCCTCATGTCTCCTCCTCCTCTCCTCCACTCCCCTCTCCTCTCCTCCACTCCCCTCTCCTCCTCTCCTCTCCTCCTACTCCTCTCTTTTCCTCCCGCATCTTCCTGCCAGATGTTTCTGTATTTCTGTACTGTATTTCACTGTATTTCTCTGTATTTCTCTTTCCCCCTTCCAGAATGTTCCCCCTATCACGTCCTTACATTCTGTTTTCTTCCTTTTAAAGACGAAACTATCTTCAATACTTTTGCTTCCTTATCTACTCCTCCAGCCATCACTACACCCCCCCCCTCCCCAGATCAGCAGCATGCCAGTAAGGCATTAGAAGGAAAGGTGCTCCAACAGGCTTCCGTACATTCACACTGCCGGGAAGGGGGGATGACCGCAGGCCTGCCAGGCGCACCGTCACCAAGCAGCATCAGTGGTGATGGATCCCAGAGGTGCACAGTTTAACCACAATCTGCTTCAGCGCTTTAGAATGTGCACACCAGTCACACCAGTCACACAGCTGTTCGGTCACTCCAACTGACCAGATAAGACCTGTGGGGAGAGACTCGGCAGGAAGGGGAATAACATGCCCCGCCCACAAAAGTCTTAAGCATGGATGGATGGTCTGGTACATTGAATAAAAAAAAGAGGGAGGCATGTCGATTCGTTGCCTTTGATAACACAAAGACGATCTAAATGGTAGAGAGGGAGGCAAGAACAAGAGAAATTATGCTCACTTCACGTGATTTCTCCCGTTGCAATTTAGCAAAACTGCGACATTTCCACCGTATTTTCCTCCCTCGCTCCTCGCTTTTTTCTCGTCTTCTTTTTATGAAAGGAAAGACATATTTTGATTTGCATTCACGCATATATCAAGGGCACATTAACATAGAGGGCAAAGTATTCAGCGATCTTGTGGATTTCGTCGCAACCCAAGTAACCACCCATCCACTCCTGCCCAGTCCACCCCCAAACGCCCCCCGCCCCTGCCCCCTGCCCCTCCCACTTATCTCCAGCAACTATGCTCTGAAAGAGGGTAAAGTGGATAAGAAAGGGGTGAAAAATCCCTGCCTTTGCACAAAATTGGCAAGTGAGAGAAATCTAAAACAGTTGCATAGGAACGCTAAATAATCACTGCACTTTTGGACACGAAGGTATTAGCATTCATTAGCATAAGTCGGTGCGCGGGACGTAATCGCTGGTCTCATGGTGCGAGGATACCCTATGGGCTCCATCCTGTCTGGCTTGCTTCTCAGAGTTTAAACCCTCACCGACTTGGGCAGAACCACACAAGCGCGTCTCCCAGGATGGCTGGGTGTGTGTGCGGGCAAGTGTGTGTGTGTGTGTGTGTGTCTCTGTGTGAGACGAAAGCATCCTATGGGCTTCTGAAAATGCGACTTACTGATAATTCAACAGATATGGATTAAGAAGTGAAGGGATTTGCTTACTTTGAAAAAACAAACAAACAAACAAACAAACAAAAAAATCACTGCATGCTCTGACATGGTCCATGTGGCCAAGGTAGCAGCTTCCACACTCTTCCGCATCTGCCCGCACCACCTCTGCATCCACCCACCCACCCACCCACCGTGTCTGCAGGCACAGCCGCCTGGAGCAAAGGCTTCTGTCCTCCGCACTGCGGCTGGGGAGGTGAGATGCCGACGGACGGTGAGCTCTTTATCTCCTCGTGCCTTCTACGGATGGGCCTTGGTGGCAGGTGGAGGGATGGAGGCCCGGGTGGAGGTCAGCGTGGGGTGGGGGGGTCCTATCTACTCCACTCTGGCCGTTCACGCAGCAGAGCCGGATTAAAGCGTAAGGCGTGTAAGCGTGTTTGGAATTCGAGCAGGTGCCCGGTAAGTGGTTGGTCAGTTTGAGTGGTGGTGTTTGGGTACGCTGGCAGCTAAGACATCCAGACTCGGCCGGGGATGTTCCCACAGCGCACGGGTCCTCCGCTCTGGCTACATACGGAGATCATGGCTTCTCTGGAGCAGGAAATGGGTGGGGAGAAGAAGTGCCCTACAAGTACTCATTTGCAAATGCCTTAGAAGAACTTCAATAAGTGAATCTCTCTCTCTCTCTCTCTCTCTCTCCCTCTCCCCCCCCCTACTCTCCAGCGTTCTCTCCCTCTCTTCATAATAAAAAAACCCTCCTATTAGCATATTCCCTGTCTCTAGTTCATAAAGCGCTGCATATGGACCGGCCGCGCGGAATACTGCTCCTTTAATGAACAATGCCTCACATCTTTGATATCAGCCGCCAAGCACACTGCTGACATATTGCATTGAGCTTCTACCCCCACACTCATCACACCCCCCCCCCACCCCAACCCGCCCCCGCTCCCTCTATTTAAATACAAGGCGTACTTGGTACTTAGGAAGCAGAAGAAAAAAAGTTGCAGTGCATTTGAATATGTGCGCAGCGCAGAGGGAGAACGTGATGCTTCTGTGTGCCGCCACGCCGTCTCCCAACGCCCCCCCCATCACAACCCCCACACCCCCAACGCGTGTGTAAGCTCTACTCGCTATATCACATGGAAGTTCATGTGCCTGCCTCTTTCATCTGCAACCTCAGACCGCGCTCAGATGCGGACTGACGGAGCACACCGGACCGGTTCCGGGCCTTTCCCGCCTCCTCCAGAGTCGCCGAAAACCTGCGTTTTTTTCTTACACCACTGCTGTTGGTCACTGGATGGTAAACAGATGGGCTTTATTATCCCTCTGTCAGAACACTCGCCGAAACAACAAATAGTTTATTGTTAGACTGTTTTTTTTTTCTTTTATTGATTCATCAAACCAACGGCCATTCTGGGTATTATATTCTGTTTACCTGTGTGCTAAAGGATTCGGTGGTTTGAGACTCGGCCCACGTTGAAAGTGAATGCTCACGTCTTAAAAACAAAGTCGGATCTCCTGGTCCCTGTGCAGCACGTTGCCACGGTTTGATTGACTTGTCCCTCAACACTACTTGACTCAAAGCCAGGTCTGCGCGCTACAAATAAAGCACCCCTGTTCGCCTTCCCGGCTACGGTGAACACGATGAAAGTCGGTAGACGCATTTGTACTCCGGGAAACGCGAATCCCTGATACGCAGGGGCTCAGGTTTTCATGTGACATCACGCTTTTGAAGAGAGTCAATTAAAATGTAAATTCCAAACACCTCCCGCTGATCTGCATGTGCTACGCGGCACCTAGCGAGACGTCTCGCCTCCTGCAGACTGCCATGGCGTCCTGACTCATCCAGTCCCGCTCGGGCTCCACGCTGGCCCCGAGCTCCGGGACCTTTTTCGACATGGTCCGGTTCTCGTCTTCCGCCCACGTGCTGGTCATGCGTAAGATGGAAAGCGCAAGCTAAGAGTCATCTTATGCCAAAAGCTATTAACGCCTGTAGTACCTGGTTGGAGGTCTGAGTATAGAGACGCATGTATATTTTAAGACCTGTAAATATATGTATATTTGCATATAACAGTGAGCTGTGTTAGGAGCTCGGGGGGGGGGGGGCTTCTCTCTGCTGTCGCCCGTGTTCACCTAACTGTGAGGGAAGTTGCAGAAGGAGCAGATGTTGATGAACCGTTGCCCACAGAGTGCATGTCAAGGATCTGGTTATGCAACCCAGACCAGGTAGCGAAACCTCCTGCTTGAGCCTTAAAGCAAATCTCACACACTGTGGATGCTCACTCTGCAGTTCCAACACACCAGGCCTAGCGACACCGACCGGGCGACGCCGACCGGGCGACGCCGACGGGGTTACCGTCTCCCCGCCCGTCTCTTTAACGTCTGCGTGCGCCAGGCAGACGCAACAAGTGGTTTGTTTGTGTCTTTTGGGGGTACGTCACCAGGATCTGGGGGAGGATAAGAGGTGCAACAGACTCACGTAGTGCAGTGGCAGGTCTCCTGTGTTCATAATTCCGATTGTCATATAACCTGTCACAGCAGATTAATGTGGTGTCCTTGTCAAGGTGTTACCAGCATGGAGTTGTTTGTGCGTCGTGGTTAAATGCTGCAACGCAAACTTCCTTCACCTCGCGGCACGAAGCGGGCGTGTTTCATTGGACGCCATCCTCTGAAAGGGCGGGGCCAGTGCCGAGGTAGCGCCACCTACTCGCCGCGCCACGTTTTCGGCAGCCTGCGGGTGAGCTCCGCCTTTATGAGCTCGGTCAGATCGGGGGAGAGCTGGGTAGATGAGTCAGGGGCGATGGAGGGTCTCGCCTCGCCTGAGGTCTCCCACTCGGGACGCAGACGGCTCACGGTGCAGGTTTGGGGGAGAAGGCGAGAGAGCAAGAGAGGAAGCTAGAGAGTAGGAGCATGACAGAATTTAGGTTTTAATGGCGACTTCCTGCCTGCAGGTGGAGACGGGTGGAGCACAAACAGACAAGGCAGGAGGTGAGGGTGTAGCCACGATGCCACGGCAGGAGACGACACCCCCCCGTTTGCCAGGCCAGCGGCCCGCTTCTCTGTTCAGCCCTCTTTTCTCCCTCTGTCTCCCCTTTTCTCCCTTTTCTCTCTTCATTCTCTCTCTTGGGCCAGTCTGGCTCCCGTGTCCGCGGTAAATGTCAGAGCAAGCTGCCGCACTTCCCACGCCACCCTCATCGCCTTGACAACCCCCCCCCACACCCCCCCCCCCTCCGAAAGAAAGAACCGGAGAAGAGGAGAAGAAAAGGGCTTTTATGTCACCAACTACCCCCAACCCACCCCCCACTCCCTCACCTCACCCCAAGTGGTTTACACACACAAGCATGCAGGCACATACACCCTGACACCCACCCTTCACTCTCTGGGTGACCTGGATATGCCTGAGCCGTGTGTGTGCGCTCCCAGGATCTCTGACGGACGGAGAGAAAAGCCGAAAGAAATCGTGGACACACTCGTCAGGTGGCTGAATGCCAGCGCGGGTGATTTATTAGCGCCGATTGTCCCGACGTGACTGATACGTTTATTTGCTTAAAGGTGCAGCGATTTAAGACCTCCAGCTAATTTTGCTTCAGTCGTTGATATTTCAAGCTAGACATCTCGTGTGGGATCGTCTGAAGCTGTGTGCTGACCCTTTGCCATATTGACCGTAAGCTCTGGCTACTGCAACACAAAGCAAAGGCCGAGAGCATTTGGCACGTTAATGTATTCACACGAGTTCACGAATTTGAATGATTCTCATTTGATAGGCATTGTGACTCGCTGACATCAGTATCTGCAAAACATAATCAAACCTCTTAAACTCCTTGCTTATTACTTAGCTATTGATCTTAAGGCCTGGTATTCAGTAACCGTTCTGAATTATTCAGCATGTATTTATAAGAGTGATTAATGAGAATCTGGTGCTAACCTGGACTTCAGATATAACCCAACCCCCCCAGTGGCTAGCGCTGTTATTTCTACTGCTGTTGCACTGTTAATGTTGCTGTTGGTATTTTTCATCTTGTAAAAGGCTTACACGCCAAGACCCACACTTAAGAGTTTTGACATTTTCTGCAATTACTGTCATTTGCGCAGGAGCGGCACCCACCCGAGCGGCTGTGCAGGTTAAGATTCAGGGGATGAAAGTGAGAAGCACCTCATGAAACTATAATAAGACGAGAGGCCCTGTGCCGACTGACTATGACATGTGTAAGTGTAACGCAACGCTCCTTCACATCGCTGTTTAAAAAAAAAAAACGACTACAATGGGTGTCTCAAATACCTCAAATATTTATGGCAGAGAGTCGGCAGGGGTGCTGCCTTTGATGTAGTGTGCGCCGCGTCTTGGATTGATGCCTTGAAGAAAGTTCTGCAACTAATGAGTAAACTTCACGAGTCCAGACCCCACCGATGTTCTGATAACGAGTGGTGTCCACGTACGGGATGCCGGTTAAGATGCCCCTCGAGGTGCCCAATGGGATGGGCTGTAGCGCATCGTCGCCGGCGACGGGCAAGGGTGGAGGCTCTGCCTGCTTACGACCCGTTTCATCCATCTGCTATGTCGCTGTCTCTCCTCTCCTCCGCCCAGCTCGTCTCCTGGCGTTGTTTGTATGTTTTCTTTTTTTCCTTAGAGGCAGAGAGAGCAAAAGAGTGAGTAAGTGTTATATAAGTGTGTGTGTGTGTTTGTGCGCAGACGTATGTCTGGTTTTAATGGCAGTGTTCCATCAGGTTGCTGTGGTGGCAAAGTTTGTTGGGCAAAGAGGTACCAGCCTGTCAAAGGGAACGAGGGAGGGAGAGAAAGAGAGGGAGAGAGAGAGAGGGAGGGAGAGGGGGGGGGAGAAAGAGAGAGAGAGAGCTGAACCATCTGGTTGGAGGTAAGAGACCATATTTACCACTGACAACAGGCCCAGCAGTGTGTCCACAAAGGATCCAACCATTACTGCTCTCTCTCTCTCTCTCTCTCTCTCTCTCCCTGTCTCTCTCTCTCCCTTTCATTCTACCTATCCATCTCATCCTGCTTAGTTTCCCTTTGCAACAATAGTTTATGCCCTCACAGTAACGTTTTAGTGTTACAATCTAATTCTCTTTCAGTTTGCTTGGTTTAGTTTTTAATGATTTTTGTTTACAGCTTCCACCTCTCGTTCGGCGCGCTTGCGTCCTCGCTTGTGCTGCTGTGACTTCCCCTTCTCCCATATTTTAAATACCTCCTGTGCCAGCGAGGCCCCCTCCGTTTCCTGCTCCAGTTCGTTATCTCTATCATTCCTTCCAGCTGTGCAACCCCTCTTGTTCATCTGTCTCCTCCAGCCTCCCGAATACACTCATTTCCTTTGTGTCATTCTTAACAATACTTAGCGTCTCTTCCCTTCAGCGATGATGTATAACCTTTCTGCCAAACTTCTCCCTCACTCTATACATCAAGCCCGCCGCTGTTATTAACTTGTCCCCCGTTATGCCATTTTATGGCCGCAACGGCCCCATGGTGAAAGTTTCGCTGCGTCTCCTGTCACTCTCTGAGGTGACTAAAGTTTCTCGAGCCACAGAGCGTGCGGGTCAAAGGAGGCGACTTTCTCGTGTGCCTGGTGCGGGCGCACGTGTGCCGTCCGCCGCGGTAGCTCAGTGCACACGCGCCTTCACGCGGACGTTTGTGTTTTTTAACGCAAGATCTCAGACAAACAAAAAAGCCACAAAGAAAGAAATCTACATTTGGTATATAAGCCTTTATAGTTATCTTTGTGATGTGTTTATTTTCATTTTTGCATGTGTACCTGTGTGTGTGTGTGTGTGTGTGTGTGTGTGCGCATATGTGCATGCGTGTGTGTGTGTGTTTCTGCACCAGTGCTTTGGCCAGTCTTGGTGCATGGCTTCAGTCCTTCAGGGAGCTGTTTGCCTTTCATGTACCCTTACACCAGTGTTCCTCTGCAAGTAGGGCAAACGATGGAAAAAACTGCCCCCCCCCCCCCCAACCCATTTAGTACAACTCGGGAAATGTTTGTGGGCAGTGGGGGTGCATGGGAAAATTACAAACTGTAAAAAATAAAACTGCATAGTTCAATCCAAATGATCCAGTTGACATTTGTATGTCTTTTGGAATCATCTGGATTTCTGTATTGCGCGCTCCTAAGTCGCGCCAACAATGAGTGATGATAAACAGAGACTTTTTCTGATTTAACAAACATATTTTACATTGCCATATGCTTATTGGAGATGAGCTATCAAGGGCATTTATGTATAAATGATGTGAGCTTGTAGGATAATGACCTGCTGAGAGTAGAGTCAGGTGCTCATTGTTTTGCTGTTCCATCACTCCGTGGGAGTAGGTGTCCTGACCACAGATCAGTGAAGGAGCTTGCTGTGCAGTGCTCATTTTGACAAAGAAGTCTAGGGTGACAAGAACGGATGAGCATTCGATACCATCTCCATCACATCTCCATACATGATGGCATACGTGACCGAATGAAAAAAAAAACAGAATGGCAACAGAGTTGTTGCCATGAAGGAAACCACTTATCTTTGGGAAAAAAAACTGTTAATAAACTGTAGTGTATATATATATATATAAATAAATATTGCTGACATTTCGTAAAAGAAATTCCATGGAGGTGTCGCAGCATTATTGGACCAATATTCTGGGAACAGATGAAACAGTTTTGAGGTTTTTGCCAGATGTTCCCTTTGTGTTATGCTCCTGTTGCAAACCAACACCATGAGCTCATCCCAGATGTGAAGCATGGTGGTGGGAGGGTTGTGGTGCTGGGCTACTTTGCTGTATCGCTTCAAATGGGTCAGTTACGTCCTGACTGCTATGAAGGTCTTATCAGTAGCTACACAAAGTGCAAGGTTACAGCCAACGGTCAAAATTCCTCTGTGTAGTTTTCCAATGTGGGTATGAAAACTACAATGAATACACATCAAAAAAGTCACTGAACCGCTTCATAGAGTTGATCTATGAAAATAAAAGATTGTACATATAAACTTTTCAACCTACTAATAAAAATGTCCTCCGATAGACGTTAACCTAAAAAGAGAGAACAGGAGGTCAAAACTTTCTCACTGTTCCCCACTCAAAACTCTCCTCATGAGAGCATTCTGACTACCGCAGGTGTAGACAATTTTAGACCAGTTGTAACAGTCACTATCCCCAAAGATTGCAAACATAATATAAATCAGATCCTATACAACTTCTGATTCCAATTATATTTCATCCAATTATATTCCATGTACATTCCAATCATATTTTATCAATAAGCTGAATTCAGGGTCTTATACTCTGGTTACTAAGAATACAGAGTCACATCCTTTCTCCATCCTAACTATTTGCTCAGTGAAGATATGATTCTGTATAATAATATAGATGAGAACCACAGTCTGATCTCTGTGAACCAAAGATTCGCCAATGAGAATCCGAAGTCTAGCCGGAGCCCCAGGGGCTGCTGCACTGTCATCACATCCCACAATGCCCTGCTGCTTTTGGAGGGCTGCGGTGCCCACTTCCTCACTCGCGTAGCGCAACCTCTCGATCCCAGAACCACTGGAGATGAATCCAGCACCGTTCTGGATCCAGCTCTGCACCCCTCCATGCAGTGCTTGTTTATGATACTAAACTCACTAGAGGAAAGTGCCCGATCAGCGAGACTTCCAGAACTGTGCTGTGCCGCGAGACTCCATGCCAGCGCCGAGGGGGTGACCGCATGGAACTCGCCCTTCTGCTGACTCAACTAGGTCAGAGTCGCAGCGCACCAGCAAGCTCCGGTCTCGTCGGGGGACGGGGTCTTCTCTAGGACGCGGACGATGCTGAAGTAGCTGTTCGCAAAGCGAGGCGTGCGTTTTACGGTCTCCTACGTTCCTTTAGCACCCTGACGAATGTATTGGGGTGGGAGTGTTGAGGTCTTTACTCATGTAGAGGCCATGATGTCCAAAGGAAACGGCAATGAGGAGCAACTCTGCCAGCAGCTTCCGCATGCAACAGCCTTCTATCACTCAGCAAATCCACGCGATTGGCTCTGAGTGGATCTGTGTGCAGGTCTCCACCAATCAGATGGTCCACAGCCTTCCAGCCACTTGCATGAACGCCACCATCTTGAGCCACGCCCCATCCCGTGCTGGATGGAGATGAAACATCATCACGGTTGATGGGAGTGCTTCTTTATGCTTGCCCCTGTATGGCCACGGAATTTTGACCAATCTCTGTATCTCTTCGTTCAAGACCCCCCCACCACCCCCCCGCGGCTGGTGTCAGCAGTCCTGGCCTCCACGCCACCTGCATTTACCTGCTGTGATTTCCATCACAGCATCTTTATTGGATAATGATCACGCAGGAGGAGCTTGAGGTGGAACAGTTGAAAATGAATTGCAGTATTTCATGAGCGGTTAGGACGAGCATGATTTGAAGTTATGAGTCAATAAATCGTAGAAGTGTAGAAGTAAAATGTGAAACGTCGTGTCCAGCCCGCTCTGTGTCGCCAGAGACAGGACTTGCAGTCTTATTTTCTATATGTGGCAAAGAATTTAGTCCATATAGAGAGTAGTTCTATATATTATCTATAATAGTCACTTATTTATATAGCCCTACTGCCATTTGGGTGACTGAGTGCTGTTATTGCAAATCAAAATACATAGGCCTGTCATCGCGACCGAACCTTCCCCCAATGCCAATGTGTGCCATTGTTATGCAAAGCAAAATTTGAGGCTATATTTCATGAGCTTTAAATATGAATCCTGTGAGCTTTGCTTATATTAGGTCCCTTCCACAATAAAGCACTGCGCTTAAATGAATTCAGATTTCATTTCCATTCGGTGCACCTTCCTGGGTATTATTTTACACACACAGGTAGCTTTACCGTATGTGCACTTAGCATATAAGCCCTATGCGCGGCAATGCTACCCGAATGGTGCTTCACACAACATACGGGAACAAAGACGACCAAAAAACCGCGACGGTGTGTTTGCCGTTTCGGCGTCCTGCTGCCCACTGGCTTCCTGCTGGATCCAGTTTGATCTAGATTCCGCCATTGCCCCATCTGGTGCTCTCATTGGCTGTGAGGCCAGGACCTGCCACGCTCACTGCCCAGGGAAATTAGCCAGCTAGCATGGCAGACTGCTGAGAGTGGAGGAGAAGGGGTAATCCCTCAGCGGCTCCGTAAACAACCAGGAAAAGGCAGGTAATAGCCTCGGTCTGGCATAGTGTGGTCTTTACAGGGAGGGCAGGAGAGAATTGCGAGGTAGGTCCTCATCTAAGGCTGGAAACCGAGACTGGTAACAAATCCTCCAGGTATATGAAAGTTCACCGCCTTGCGGTGATAGAATGGCGTATCTTTACGGGCCAGGAATGGCCCAGTGGAGATCTGTGACCCGGATCTCCTAAACCTGCTCCTCCCCATATTTCCAGGCAGGTTGATTTAAGCTCTGGAGAAAGACAGAGACTTCTTGATGTGCTTTACTGTAGTTTGCTTGATAACCAGCCCATCCATCCATCCATCCATCTATCTATCTATCTATCTATCTATCTATCTATCTATCTATCTATCTATCTATCTATCTATCTATCTATCTATCTATCTATCTATCTATCTATCTATCTATCTATCTATCTATATCTATCTATCTATCTATCTATCTATCTATCTATCTATCTATCTATCTATCTATCTATTGTCTGTCTGTCTCTCTGTCTGTCTGTCTGTCTATCCATCCATCCTGTCCTAAATGCTTTCTTTGACAGGGGCCATTTATACTATGCTTTTTCAAACAAAAACACGTAGCAGGAAGTCAGACCAAAGGGGAGATCAGACCAAAGTATGTATGATTGTACGTAAACACCTTGACATTTGGAAGTGCTAAATGTCCTAGGCCTCCTCGATAATATTGCATGTTTGTTGGAGGAGCATACTAAATTCACCCTGATGCCATCCCATAATCGTTGAAAGGTCACACGCTCCATTGTCTTCTCTGTCCGTCATGCCATGACCCCGCCCAGTTCGTCTTCACTGCTCACCACCACTTGCCTTCTAACCAGCTCCATTATGTTTGACTGTGTGTGTGATGTGTGTGTGATGTGTGATAAGTGTGTGTGTGCGTGTGTTTACATTGGGTTGTGATTCTGTGGTTCTGTTTACTTTGTGGGAGTTAGCAGCTCTGCCCTGTCATACAACCCCAGTTCTAGTGTCAAAGTTCACGCTCGCAAGGGACCGTGGAGCAAGAGGCGTGAAAATCCCGCGTGGAGGCCAATCCGGAACCACAGTGCGCATTCTGTGCCGTTTCTGCATCCGCAGACGGTATGAATGGTCCGAACCAAAGAAAGAATCGTTTCACCTTTCTTTAATTTGACTGGTTCATTCATTCCGGCTACATCTGTTCATCCAAGTCGTAGTTCATTTAGTTATTGATCATTAGATTACATTCTTTTTTCATACCACTATAAAAGGGTACATATACATATATAGGTTTACATTGAAATGAAACTTTTTACAGGACATGACCATCCTTGAGAGAAGACAATCAGTCTTACCATTACAGTGTATGGCCCTGATTTCATATGTGCCGTCGGCTATATGAAATGGGTCATTCGTCAACATAATTTGATGAATTTACAGTGTTAGGCCTGCTGTAACTTATGCTAAATTATTACTCACAGCCAAGCCAGATGCATTAAACAAATTTGTACTGATAATAGGTTCCACACATCTGCAAAAGAGGTCTTCTGCTCTGTCATCAGAAAGAAGCATTTTGGAAGTAATTTGTAAGTAAAGCAATCACAGCATTTTACTTTTGCTTGACGTCTTCACATAATTGATTTTTGCATAATTGACTTTACATGATTGATTTTGTATAATATGCAAAGAATGGTACGTGCTGAAAAGACCAATCCCTTCATATTCCTCATATTTAGTATTTTTTTTCCTATATATAATTTGAATTCTGTGCATAAGCAATGAGAAATCAATCTCTTGCACATGTGTCGTTTAGAATATTGTGCTGATCATGTGGCAGTTTAATTTAAATGGTATAAGGCATCGAGGAGGAGCTGGTAATTGATAAGTGAATCAGCTTTAGCTGTGTAATCAATTTAGGCCTTCGCCTTTGAATCGAGCAGTTAATTGCTCGGGTGAAGACGGGCTGTTATCAAAGACGTGTTCCCGGAGTTCATTTACGCTTCAGACTGCTTACAGTGTTCCTGCTGTCTCAGACAGCTTAGGTGCGACTGCGGTCTCGGCTGGGATCGAATGACTCTTCTTCCCGCCGCAAAAGCGAAGCCCGCAGGAGCGGCGAACGCGCAGAGGGACTCTCGTGTTTCGATCACAAGCCTCGCTGTGGTTCCCGCGTAGGTTCGCCGGTTCGGCCTCGGAGCGCGGTCGGCTTCCGAAACCCCGCCAACAGGTCCCGGTGGGAAAATATAGGTGCATTGATTCGCCCTCACCTTCCTTCTCCTTCCCCTTTTCTGCACCGTCCTTTTGAAACATGTCTTTCTCACTTCATTGACTTCCATTCAGAGCTATCCAGACATGGTGAATGCTTGACTAGGTAGCTTTGCACCGGTAGCTGTCCCCACCTCCCCACCCCCCAAACGTTTCCCTCAGGGTCTGGGCAGCGGCCTGAAAGAGGCCCAGAGGTTGTCAGGAGCAGAAAGCCAGGCCAGGCAGGGGGCTAATGGCCGCGGCGTGAATTGTCTGGGAGGTTGGCGGGAGGGGAGTGGAGGCTCTGTGGAAAGAAAAGCCCTGAGATCTGGGGCAGGGCCATCTGCTTTTGTGGTGGTGAGCATCAAAGCCAGGAGGAGCACAGTTGGAGCTCTTTTGTCACCAGGAGCGGGCTACATATGGGCCTTGTACATCTCCAGGAAGGATCCAGGCAGGGCTATTGGACTCAGCCTCCACTCTCCATTCTCTCCAGCCCCACATGGCCTCCGAGTGCCATAAAGTGTTCAAACTTAGAAATTCCATTATTTGCCCTGGAAATGCTGATAATTGATGAGTTTGTTTGACCCCCACATACCTACCCCCCTCCCACCCGGTAACTGTGCCTTGCCAGGAAATGGGAATTGTGTGGTTTATTTTTGTTGTGTGAGTGGAAATTAAAAAAAAAATAGGTCAGTGCATGGCTGAAAAACATGCTCAGGGGGTGATTAATTATTAAAGTGACTAATACTACATTTGCCTCCAAGTGCCAGTGACTTTAATCCATGGCAGTGGTGTAGATTCCAACATACAGCCTCCTGTTCACATAACGTGATCTCTCTTTCTCTCTCTTTCTCTCTCTCTCTCTCTCTCTCTCTCTCTCTCTCTCTCTCTCTCTCACTCTGTCTTTCTGTCTTATTTGCTACTCTCCCTCTTATTCGCTGAATTCAATTTCAGTTTCAATTAGCTTTATTGGCGTGTCCAAGATACATATTTGTACTGCCAAGGTTTTATAACGCTACGGTGTCACTGTGTTTCTCTCTCAATTTCCGTCTGTCTCTGTCCTCCTCCTGCTTTGATGAAGCACCAGACTAACTGGTCCTTCTGACTGCTGCTATAATTGCGTTGGAGACAAGGACTGCGAAAATGTGCAATATGTTGTACAATTTATTTCCTAACAAGCTTAACGACACAACAGTTCTCTTAACTGCAAAATATGCCAAATGATGTCAGATTCTGAATATTGTTAAGGGGAAAAAAAACCCCAGTGTGATCTTGATAGCGCTGGACTGACATCGCTGGAGAATGATGTAGTAAGCTGTCCTCAGAAAGAGCTGCCACTATCTCTTTCATTATTTACCTCACCTGCTCTCTCTCTTTCTCTCTCTCTCTCTCTATCTCTCTGTCGTTGTTCCCCACCCTCTCATCTGCTCTCTTCTCTTTCCATTTCTGAGTCATTAACTCTGTAGATGGGTCTGGCCAAGGCATGCAGAGCACAGAGGGCATGAGAGAGAGAGAGAGAGGGAGAGAGAGAGAGAGAGAGAGAGAGAGAGAGAGAGAGAGAGAAAGAGAGAGAGCTGTTAGTTAAACATTTTCCAGCCTCTTCCATTACACCCAGGCTAAAAACAATAGAGCATGTGGAGAGGGCCTGCTGCCCAGATCTGAGCAATCCCCCCTATCCACCTATCCATCTCTCTGTCTCACACACACACACACACACACACAATCATTAAACCATAATATTTAATGACTACTTCACACATATGCGTGCACACACTCACACTCACACATGCACACACTAATACAAAGAGCTCTGACAAGCCAAAATAGCCTATTGAAAGACAGGCAGTAAAGAGGCAGTAATGTCTAATCGGTGATGTTTCTAATATGATCAAATAATACTATGAAATTGTGAGCATCCACTTACAGTTTTATTGATAATATACCAAAGTGTGGTAGCAGAAGCATCATAATATCTAAATCTGCAAAGTGTTCATTCAGCACTAAATAACATTTACATTGACAAAAATCATTTCAAAAGCCTTGCAGCCTTGATACCTGAACAATTGGCTTATAGACGGACCACCTCTCCGGTGTTCCATGGTGTGAGTGTGAGTGTGTGAGAGAGCAGTTTCTGAAAATATTCACTGACATGTTTTTTAAATAATAATTTTCCACTTCCTATTAATGGCATCCACTCTGTAATTAAAAAATATAAAACAAATGAAAATGTCCTGCTGGGTGATTACAATAGCTACTCTCAGTTCTCCCTTCAGATGTCAAATTATATATTTATTTTAGGATGAAGTCAAAGATGGCTTCGTATCTGCCGCACGTCTAGCCAACGTGTCTGAATCTTGAGACGTCTCAAGTTCCAAACAACAAGACGACGCCCAAACCCATGAGTACATCTGTCTAAAAAGAATATTGTATACAAGAAAAAAAACAGGATATTTTAAAACGGAAGCAACCACGGCTGGAAAGTGGACATGTAAAAGACAATAAGGCATGAAACTACAGACATAAACTACTGACATGTAAACTACTGACATATAACCCCCCCAACCCTTCAACTCTGGGACGGCGGGTACGAGCAGTCCACTGGTGAGAGTGCAGTACTCACAGTGAAGCCCCTGGCCTTGTTCACCACAGCCAGGCCCTCATAACCCCAGCATGGGCAACTGAAACACATTCAAAAGGAAATAAGCTTCTCCCCTGAGAGGGAAATTACACATCTCTCAAAACAAGTCTTATTAAAGCTAATTGTGCACAATTAAAGTCATTATGTGACCAATTCCTTTGTGCAGTTCACCTAAGGACCAAAGGGTAGCGCCGAGTCTTTTTCTGATTTAACCCATCAGACCCCCGGAGATCAACTTTGCCTTCACAGCCAGACAAACTCCACTTTGTTCTCCACAAAACCCTGGGGTAATTACCTGTTGATCTCCATGGTTACCGGTGGAGATATAGGTTGAACCGCGTGCCCAAGGCCATGCTTATTAAAAATGCATTCGTGTTTTGTTTTTTTTTTAATTATATGCGCATGTATAGATGTTAACTTAATCAGTGTATATGAGCCTGCAATAGCAGACAGTGGCTACGCTAAGAAACAGAAAGGAAAAAAACAACACAGGCTGATGATCAGCACCAAATTCTAGATACTGACTACTGAAATCTATTTAGGATTATTCCACTGCAAAAAATTATAATAATAATAAAAATTCAGCCATTGGCCATTTCCCCCAAAAACCCTTGAGTGATTGTATGAATTATCAAGACATTCAGATTGTATGTACGATTTGTGTATCTTGAAAATTGGTGTGCAGAAAAGCCCCGCCCCCTCGACCCGCCCTCTCGACCCTGCCCCCATGCTCCTTTTGAGAACCCCCTCAGTAGAGGACAAGGCACAGTGCTCGGTGCCAAAGGGTCCGCCGTGCCGGATCCACTCCCAGGTCCTCTTTTCCCAGTCGAGGTGACTCACTGTCCGGAAGGTTCCGGATCCTCTCAGGAGCTGCCTTGGGTGGGCTGTTCGCTACACAGAGAACCTTACAGAGACTGAGAGATGGAAGCGATTTCCACTGGAGAACCTTAAAAAACCACGCAGATAAGACTCAGAACGCCGTGAAAATCATGTCTGTGTCGGTGCTGTCAGGTTCTGGTGAAGGTCAGCCTTTCAGCACAGGTCACTGGTCTGGTTTATAAGGGTGATGGTATGAAACACAATGGGAACACATTTTTAAGGCTTCAAGTTCTAATCCACATGCACACATTGGCATCTATGTAGAAATGCAAAAAAACATTTACGAAAAAAGCATCCAATACTATCAAACTCTTAATGCAAAAATAATACGTTCTAAACTATACAAATGAGATACAAAGAGGTTTTAGGAATTCATTATTATTTATTACTAAACCATTGCCATTGCATTACTTTGCATAATATAATCCACACTCTCATTGGTCTTCCTACCCCTTCTGTGTTGCTGTTTGCCTGATAAATTGACTCATTACTTGAATAAGTGTTTTAAAAAATGCACTGCCACAAAGAAAGACAGAAAGCCTGGTAATGCAGTGGGAATGAATGTCCTCCTCAGTGCCTGTCACTTGCAGCGTTAAGGTAAATCGCTGAAAACTGTAACCACATGCTAACAGGGGAGAGAAAGAGGCAGTTTGCTTTATTTGGAATATTCGAGCTTCCATTACTCGCAGTGAGAGTGATAAACATAGCAGACAAAGGGGCAAATCCATAATCATAAACTCAGAAACAGGCAAATTAGGTCAGAATACATAAACACAGTGGACTAGGAAAATAACGAGGGGTAAAAAAAAAACTGTTGCTAAGTAACTTCAGTAAGACTTCACAAGGGCATGACAGGAAACAAAGCTGCTTGTGCCAGGACACGGCGGGATGGAGGCGGAGCCAGACTGAGCCAAACAGGAGCAGAGGAACAGGTGCGTCGTCTCTGGGGGGCGGAGCCTCACGCACAAACATTAGCCACTTACCTGAACGCGCATCTGTTTTCTTCAGACTCTTAGCATATTCAGAGTGCAGGGTCTCTGCGTGATATATCTTTGCTAGCTCTGCTGAAAATGTGCCAGCCAGTAAATCTGTAAGCCAAAACCATTCATTCACCTGTCAGGCCCAAAACAGCAGTCTTAACACCAATAATGTCTATATTCATACTATACAACAAACCTTAATAACATACTAATACTTTTAATACTAATGTGTACTGTCCTGGCACTGTGCTCTTGTTTTAATGCATGGAGTGACTGTCAATCCTTTCAGTCTCGATTCTGATTCAAACTAGCCAACCTAAACCAACCTAAACCGCTTTGTCTTAATCCCTTCTACTCCAAGAAGATGTTGCTTTTGCTGAAAAGCCTGAGGAAACCTTAAAATCATTAACAAACTAATGTTAGAACGAATCAACCTTGAGTTCAAGAGGTTAGACCTCTGAAAATAAATGAAAAACATTCGCGTGGCCCATTTGTGTGAATGATTACGATCACCTACTTGAGTGTTATGAATCCAAATTACTCATAGAGAACTATTGGTGGTATTATATTTCTCTCAAACTTGATATTTATTGGTCTTTGAACAATGTTAGTGGACAGAACCAATCTTGTACACTTTGGAATCTTAAGGACCACCATATATATGTCCTCCAAGTGATTACATGGTCAACCTCACTCATGTCTATGTCTAGAGGGACACCAAACCACAAGGTTTGAACACACCTAAATCAATTTGTCAGTTAATTACCGAGCCTCTTCCCCGAGTAGATCTGGATGTGTTACAGCAGGTCGGGCGCATGTGACCCACGTGAATCTAAGTTTCATACCCTTGTTCTACATCGTAAGAGCTGAGCAGCGACTGGTCTTTATTCAAGTCCAGCCAAATCACTGACAGGACATTTTGAGTCTTGGGAAACTGTTAGCTATGAGATGCTGTGATGGCTGGAGTGGCAATAGCTGGAACATGCATGAGAAGGTTGATTAGAGCAAGAGCCAGCACAAACCATATCACACTGTCAGTTTGTCACTGCAAACCAGGTGAACAGAAACCTGCAATTAATCAGCCAACCAGTCTACACTGTTTATGGTGTTTTCTCTCTCACTCACACTCACACACACACACACACACACACACACGCACCAATCAATTAGCCTTAGTGCTGAAGGAATGTTGACTAGGCAACACTGGGCTCCTAAGCGCTTCCCCATCCCTCCCTCCCTCCCTCTACCTAATCCTACCTCTTCCCCTCTACCTCATGCACACATACAGTCAGTTCAAGCAGACGGAAATCAATGCGTGTGTGGATAGTCACCCATGACCCGTTGCGTGTGTGTTCTAGTCACGGGCTGTTCTGGGATGTTCAAAAAAGTCCAGCGTGGACAATTTGTGCGTCACGCACAGAAAATGCAGTTTTGAGTTGAAAAATCAAAAAGTCAAGTTATTTTCTGTTGTTCTGGATACAGAGATGAGACTGTGATCAGTTTTTTTTGGTGTAGGTATGTTCACAGCCCAGTGGAAAAGCCCCAGAAAGACAGGTCCACAAACGTGTGTGTGTGTGTGGCGGTGTGCGCACACGCCTTCCCTTCCGCTCCCGCCGTGCTCTGTTCACTCTCATTTACATAACTTTGATTACTTTATTTCATACCTAATGTGTGCTGCAGACTGTGTGTGTGTGTGTATGTGTGTGTGTGCGCTATTGTACGTTTAAAAAGGTCTTATCAAAAATGTACGAAAACTAGCATGTGTGGTGACGTGTGTGTTGGTGGGGTTTGTGTAAGGAAAGAGATGGTTGTTGTATTGTGCAGAAATTGTGGGTAATTTTAGACGTGTGTATGTATAAGACCCATACAGTCTGCATGTTTATTTGCAATAAGGATCATAATGAATGGCATAATCAGTTGACTCTTGACTTCTCTAGCAGCCATAAATACAGACACACTTTGCCTCCCACTCGCTCCAATTTCCCTCCAAATGGAGTCCTGCTTCCTATTTTTTTTTTTCATTTTCATTTTTAATTAAAAAAGGCCAATCATCCATGTTTTCCATCCTTAATGTATTTTATGCTTGAGAAGCGAACAAAGCTAGACTTTTGCTTTGCGTCCCCTTTTTTCGCCCAGCAGAAATAAAAAAAAAACCCCAGCGAAAACACAATCTGAAGAGCTGTTATTCAGAATGTATAATGAAGTAGTTAGTTACCCGCTAGTGTTGCTAGCGTTTTTACAACCGAGAACGATATTAGCTGTTTTCCACCACAGCACCATCTTGGCACAGGTACTCCTTCGGGTAAATCAAGTGCGCTGTTGGCCAGCGAATAAACAAACACTTAAAAGAAGAGAAAAGTTTGATCTCGTCTCCTGTATTTGCATTAACCTCCGCGATCGACCATTACTCTGTCGTCGCTTGTCGAACCATGCGAGTGTGCACACTAGGGGACTGTTCACAGATACGTGCGAACCGTAAGAAAAAAGCGACTGAACGTCCTAACGAATACCGGTAATGCTTTATGCTTAATAAAGCCATTATGTAGTAAATCATAACAGATAAGAGCGTAACATAATCGTCCACGTGTTACTTTGCAATTCCAAACTACAGCCGAGAATAACACTGACCCTTGGATTTGAAGTTAGAAGCATGCGCTCGTGTTATCGTTTATTATAAGCCACGTTACAGAGGCCGGCATGTAAACAGAAAAAGACTTGGCGCCTACGTAAAGAAGGACGCAGTACAAATGACGCTCGGGAGAAATAACAAATTCTGGCAATCCTGATTCTCTCCTCGAGGGCGCGTAGCATGATTTTGTTAAGTGGCGCATGCCGCTTCTATAAAAGCGTGCACTCCGCGTTTCGTAGATGGGCATGTTTCCTCCAAGTGGCGCCCGGCCCAGTGGTTCAATGGCGTCGCAATCTTTCACGTGAGTCGCGGTCTCTTTCAGGGCCCAACCAATACAATAAAACCAGCTTCTTAGTTAAAGGTTTTTAATTTTTTTCTTGGCTCCATCGCGCAACATGTTCAGATTGGCTCTCTTAATATTGATTTAGGGTTCCATCTGTAATTTAGATCAGGGCGAGGTTGCAATATTTGGGTATTTCAATCGGAGCTGAGACTTCGGATCCATTTTCCTCCGCCCATGACAAGACCTAACTTGTTATCACAAACCTCAACACGCAGTGTGCGTTCTTCAGTTAATGCATATGCCAGCACTTTAGCCCCTGGCTAGATATGTGTGCAAACTAACGTTTGTGTTAAGAGTGAGTGTAGGTGTGGGTGTTTTATGTTGCAGGATTGATAAGTTACCTACCATTAACAAGTAAATTTACATTCCCAGCACCCAAATTCCTCCGTCCAAAACATCCTGCACGTGATGTCACATGAACTCTAAACTAGTTGTCTATGAAGATGCTTATCTTGTCCCTTTCTCAAACCTTTCCATACTCAAGCGAGCTGGTTTATGCTTCCTACTGAGCATAAAGTAAGGTCTTTGTTAATTAGCAACCCTGGAAGTTAAAGTTGCGCGCGGCACACGCGGACCGGCTCGCGCACTCCTGCCGTCTTTATCTCACTGCTATGGTTTGTTACGGAAAATAATAAATTAATTATGTTCTCTCATAATTAATTTTCAAACAGGCTTTAAACCGCACGCAGAAAACATAGTTTAGATAGTGGGATATACGCATAAAATATATACACATAAAAACTTTTCAACACAAGGGAAACATAAACTAGTAAAAGATTTAGCAAAAGTGACCCGATATATCTTGCAAAACTTTTAGTGACCCGAGATTTAGAGATGTAGTCCTGGATACAATTCAATTTTGATTGTCTGCTTATATAAAAATAAAATATTACCACTTGTTAGATTATATACTTTAAAGCATACAGCATCAGCACAGAGGAACATACAATACACTGCAACAAATGTAACAAGAGACAAAAATGGAAAGTGTAGCAGGGCACAAATTTTCGCCTTTGAACTCCCCGAACCCTCTTGTGTACAGGATGAAATAGATGTAGGAAAATACAGGTCTTGGGGTTGGGGGAGGGGGGAAGAGTGTAGGAGAAGCCACTTGTATTTTGAGGGTTAGTGCAGACCCTCCATACTTCTAGTTAGACATTAATGGAATCCTTGCTGAAGGGTGGGTGTGGTGGGGTCAAGTGTTTGTGTGTGTGTGTGCATGTGAGTGTTTGAATAAGTGAGTTAGAGAGAGAAAAACAGAGAGACTGGCAAAGGTTGCATGCTTCATTAAGCCCATTGGCTGGGGGGTTCATTAAAAACCAAGCAAGGCGACATTCCAAGGGACTCTATTAACCAAACTGCCCCTCCCTCAGACACCCTGTGAGCTTAGCAGCTTTTAACCAGCTTGTCTTAACCTCATCACCACATCACCCCTCCCACGCCGAACGCAAACGCACACACACACACACACACACACACACACACACACACACACAAAACATTGTGTTCCGCCACCATGCCCTTTTTATTGCACTTTCCTCCAGACAATAGGCTCCATCTGTTGGTTAGGCTCCATTTCCAGATCTCCTCTGGTGGGGCTGCAGCCCCCATGACACAGTGACTCAATTCGGCACAGGTGGAGGCTGGCCCAGTCGTCCAAGCCCAGTCTCCATGGATACTTTCGCTGATGGGGAAAGAGAGAGAGAGAGGGAGAGAGGGAGGGAGGGAGAGAGAGGGGGGAGGGAGGGAGGAAGAGAGGGAGGTGGTGTAGGAGCTTCTGCAGCTGCAGTGAGTGGTGGGTGGTGGCCCCGCTGTTTTTTAAGCGCTTTCAGAGTGGCAAAGGTGAAGCAGAGAGGCAGACTAATGAGTGCGCTCCACCCCACACCACCCTCCGGAAGAGAAACACCTGCGAACGTTTCAGACTTCCCTGGGACCACTGCAAAAAAAAAACTTGTGCCCTATTTAATAAAGCCGGAACAAGAAGTGCAGGGGAAGAAGAAGAAAGAAAGCAAGCAACTAAGGGAGAAACGTTTTGATTTCATTACATTTGATTTCATTACATTTGTTAAATGATTATGAAGGACTCTGCAGTGGTGCTAATTAGCTCATTGCTCTATCCAGTAACTAATTGCTATACGCCATTGTTGTTTCGCATGTTGAATGAGTGACACTTTGAAGGATGCAAGTAATCAGCCAAAGTCAGCTATACAAATGAACTGTTAATCAAGATATTCTAAATTCACGATCCGAAGATTCACAAGTTACACACATATCAAAATGATTCTTGGTCTCCAGAGTAGAGTACACTTGAGTGCGCAGCATGACCGAATTTCATTCTCAGATTGCAGAGACGGAAATCAAGTCTAAATGGCGTGCCGAAATGCCAATTATAAGAAGCCGCATGCGGGAACACAAGGTTTCAGGACTCCTGCAAAGCATCATGGCCCTTGGCACTGCGAGATGACATTTCTTTATATTGATGCCAGTTTAGAGTAGAAGCTCAAAATGGGACAGTCAGACTTTCTTTGAGTGGGAAGTCCTGCAGCTTGGAGACGGACAAAATAAATGACGGTATTCAACTCCCCTTAGTGACGCTAGTTTTTTTCTTTCTGTATCCACATGCTTGGTATTTCGTTTTTTTGTTAGTGTTTTTATTTTTTTATTTTTTTGAACACAAAAAAACCCCACACCAAAATACCCATGTAAAGGTTACAGGAATACTCGCCTGGGTGAGGGAGTGAGAGGGTTCTGGTCTTGTTCACTCCTCTGGGAGAGGGAGTGAGAGGGTTCTGGTCTTGTTCACTCCTCTGGGAGAGGGAGTGAGAGGGTTCTGGTCTTGTTCACTCCTTTGGGTGAGGGAGTGAGAGGGTTCTGGTCTTGTTCACTCCTCTGGGAGATGGAGTGAGAGGGTTCTGGTCTTGTTCACTCCTTTGGGTGAGGGAGTGAGAGGGTTCTGGTCTTGTTCACTCCTCTGGGAGAGGGAGTGAGAGGGTTCTGGTCTTGTTCACTCCTCTGGGAGAGGGAGTGAGAGGGTTCTGGTCTTGTTCACTCCTTTGGGTGAGGGAGTGAGAGGGTTCTGGTCTTGTTCACTCCTCTGGGAGATGGAGTGAGAGGGTTCTGGTCTTGTTTACTCCTCTGGATGTGGGAGTGAGAGGGTTTTGGTCTTGTTCACTCCTCTGGGCGAGGGAATGAACAACCCTTGCACGCATTCACACACTTGCTGGCCAGTCCTGACATTTAGCTGAGTGCACTCCAGACACACTGGTGCGGTTTGAAAACCAGACGGTGGTACAGTGGCTGCGTGGGACCATTTTAAAGACACGGTGCAGTTTTTGACCCATGATATGTTAATTACTGTGCCTTTAAAAAACGAGGAAGGACAGCTAGGATAGCTAAACAAATCCAAAAGCCCATCTGTTGGGGAAGGTGAATATTTTGTGTGTGTGTGTGTGTGTGTGTGTGTGTACACACCCAGGCGGAAGCAGCCATGAGACTGTGTGTGGGCAGAGGAGAGAAGATAATAGACCACATGGCTTAAGTTATTAAAGCACTGTTTTACAGCTTAATCGTGATTTTTCTATGCCCATCCCTTCTGTTCCAGTCCATTTCCGAACCTGCAGTTTCTCCTCCTGCTGCCTTCAGGATTTACCTCAGATTCAGACGCTAATCCCACCAGTTTTGTTCTAGGGGTTTGGGAAGCAACCTGCTTGTGGCTCTCTGCCACCCATTCTCCAACACTTCCGTCATCTCCATGACTGCCAGGAGAGAGTGGATCTCCCCACAGAGCTCACCTCCTAGCAAAAGCATCACTTTTGCGAACTGGAGGAGGGGCACTACTTGAGTGACACTCTATTTGCATGCAGGCACATGTAGCCAAGCATTGGTGCATGTGGGTCTCCTTGTCAGTGCGTGTTTGCAGTCGTCCTTTTTTAAGCATGTGTGCATATGTGCATGTTTGCACATCCCCCTTGTTTGTATGTATGTGTTTTGAGTGTCGAGGATTTGCTTGTTTGTGTGTGTGTGTGTGTGTGTGTTGGATGGGGTGTTGTGCGATGACATCAGTAATAGCCTGATGGTGCTGGAACAGTAAACAAGAGAAAGGGACACACAAGGATGGCCATGACACTTCTTCTACTTCCCATTTAAATATGAACCCCCCCCACCGCCCCCACCATCTCTCTCTCTGTCCCTCCTTCCTTCCCTCTTTTTATTCATCTGTCTCCCCCGTCCCTCCATCAGGGCTTCATGGTGATAGATGGGACAGTAGAGGGGCTTAGCACAGCGCTAAAGTTTGTGGGCCATAGAGCCAGCATCAGTGTGCATTAAAAAAGTAGCCAGAGAGAGGGGGAGAGAGAGAGAGAGAGAGAGAGAGAGAGATGGAGAGAGGGGGAGAGAGAGAGATGGAGCGGGAGAGAAGGAGAGGGAGATGGAGAGAGCGATCTACTGCAATTGGATGAATGAGGCAAAGCAGACGTGTCAGCATTTTCCCGCCCAGTCTGTTTCACTCAGCTCAATTGAGTCTTCCTTATTATCTGACCCACTCCCTTTCTGCACTGACCTGTTAATATTTTACCACCCCCACACACGTCAGACAAGTCTCTCTCATCCGTGCACCCTGACACACACACACACACACACACTCACACACCAACACACACACACACACACACCTTTAGTTATCCTTCTATTGTCAAGCAACAACCTCTATGCCTATAATTACCGACTCTCAAAGACAACCCTACTGTACTCCAAAAGGTTTAGAAGCCATACATCACACAGGAAATCTATATTTGGCCAAATAAGATGCCGTTTGGCTGTGCAAACGTTAAATGTTTCAGAAGCTTAGTTTGTGGGCGCGTTAATATAATTATATATATTAAAACAGTGTTTCTACAAGTTTCTACTTTGTCTCCCAGTGAATAGTGAACGCAGTGCTAGGTCTAAATCGCTAATACAAGATAAAGGAGGATCGTTGGATAGGAAGGAGTGAATACTAATAAAGTGGGCGATGAGTATACATGATGGACATTCTCAACTGGACACACTACAGAAGCTATTATGTGTGAATAAGCTGTTTGTCTCTGTTTTGTCAATGAACTTCTCACACCTGGACATTATGGTAAACTTTTTCAGAGGCACAATATTAACTTAATCTTAATCTTAATATCCGGTAAACTAAGTATGTTTATGCTGATATGGTGTGAAATGTTGGTATCCGGGTAGCATGAGGTACTGTGAGATCATAGATTTTTAGAGCAAACGTTTATGTTGAATAATATCATCATTGTGTATCTTTGTAATAAGCTGTAATAGACTTTTCTATATCTATAAACTGGGCAGTCATCCTGAAGTCACTAACGTGCTGGAGGTAATTGGTTCAAAATTGGACAGTAATGGTCAATAATAATCAATAACGGTTGAAACCAAAGAGCGAAAGGGAATTTTCACCCATCACCAGTTACAACAAGCAAGTCGTAGATTACTGTGTTAGCTACAACTCACTTTACCACACACAGCCAGCAACAGTCAACAGTGGGTATTGGATAACTGTCTGTGGAGCCCATGAAACCTCTGCAGTATGGATGGTGTTCCTGCAGGTGCATGTGATTAGTGAGCTGTACGTACACGAGTCCAGCACCTGCTTTGGGTGGGGTAGTCGGACATTCTGGATGAGCGCGTTTCTGTGGGAGCGAGTGGACCTGGACAAAATGGCATGTAGTGGTGTGTAAGAACAGGCAGTGCTTGTTTTTGCTAAAGGGTTTCGGACCATTGGATGCAGCGAGAGGGTCTGGGAGGAAGAGGAGGGAGGAGAAAGGAGCGTCTGATGAAAGGGGGAGGTGCCGGCTGTGCCGTCTGAGGGGGAGGGGCTTGTCGCTGGGTGGGAAAATACGCCCTCACCCGCCCCTTAAAAGCCAGCATATCACCACTATTAAATAGCTGATATTTAAAAGCTAGTGAAGGGTTTTAGGTTAAACAGCACTGATATGGGGATTAGTGCCTCTCCAATCTGGCTATCACAGCTGGTTTTCCCCTTCTGCCAGGCCTGACCCCCATATCACTGCCAGAGCAAGCGTGCTTGTATATGTGTGTGTGTGTGTGTGTGTGTGTGTGTGCCTGCATGTATTTGAGTGCTGACAGCATTCAAAGCTTCAGTGTTCAAATCCCTCTTAACTCAGATAAGCACTCCCCACCTGCTGAACAAGATCTCTCTCTGTCACCTTCACCCCAGGGACAAAAAGTTCCCAGAGGGCCGTGTCTCTGACCTCTAACCCAGGAAGGACATCATCTGGCGCAGATCTCACCCAAGTCTAGACAAAAGGGCTCTCTGACTGAGATTAGCAAAGGCTTGTACCTGCTCTAGACTCATGTTTATCTTACCTGACCAAAACATTTTTAGACAATTGGAGTGAGGTGTCTTTTTTTAATTTAAATTTTTTCTGCTGATGTAGAAGCTAACCTGGCCACCGAAAAAGGTGCGTGTGGTCTGTAGCCGATTGTGGGCTTTGACAATAATTTGTTCCTTTTACTTCCACAGTCTACCACCGTTGATGATGCAAGGAAAACTTTTCACATGTAAGTGTGCGAGTGCACCTCCAGCACACTTTAATGTCGATGACAGCACAAAAGCCGCCCCGATGTTCTCCCAAGTAGGGGGTGCTGTTTCAAATGCCACTCTGAGGTAACATCTAGGGAGTTCAGAATAACAAAGTGTTCTCTGAAGTGTCTGAAACAACACATGCGGGGACTGCCGTTCCCTGCTCTAAATTCATTGGACCGGCTCCTAAGAACAAACAGCCAATGACAACGGACATGTTAAGACTCTTAGTGGTTTGTTTGAGTTTTCAATTTGCATAAACACCGGAGACAAAGCCCTCTTGTTTTGGCTCATGACGAGGTGTGGAGATTGCACCTGGTAAACAAAGCGTCTGAAAGCTGTTATCTTCAAGAAGCAGGGGTGGTATATGTTCTTAACTTGATGTAAACCAAAATGCCTCGGCAAATCCCAGACTGTGGGTTTGAAATGCTGGGCAAACACTTCAACCCTGTGCTTAGGAGCAGATGTGTGCATCACTCTCAAATAAGCAGTCTAGCGGTGCTCAGCTAGTTGGCACGGTTACCCCCGAGACCTCAGGAAGCACTGACGGATTCTGCTGTATCAGTAGTGCTCAGTTAGCGCTCGAAGAACGCGGTTCGATTCCCGCCCTCGGGGCGCGTCTCGTTACTCTGGCTCATCAAGAAGCGTGCTGGGCAGGTCCGTCTGATCCTCAGTACCCAGCTGCCGGAGTCAGAAATGAGAAGCTCTCCATGAGGGTCAAACGAAACCACCATTCTGTTTTGTGTTGCGCTAGCGCGTAGCCCAGACGCTAGCAGCTTTCGCCCGTGTCTCGTGAGACGTCTCGATGACACTGAGCAGACCAGAGTCGCAGTCACATTTAGGTCTTTCCATTTTGTATTATGCTTTCTTTTGTTTTCCCCCCATTAATCACGGCTCCTAATGAAACGTGACTATCAAGACATGCGCTGTTCGTTTCTCATGCTTCAGAAGCTCATCTCAAACTGTTTCGTGATGGACCGTTTTCGTCACCGCTGAAGCAGGCGAACCAGAGCTGGAGGGGAGCAGGATAAGAGGGACGTTGATAGTTGTGGAAGATGGAAGATTCGCTCACACAGGGGCTCTGCTTGCGTGCGTGTGCCTGTTTGTTTGTGTGCGTATGTGTGTGTGCAACCATCTTGACAACAACATCCCGTGGACGTTTGAGCTTTCCCACTGCCACGAGCTTGATTGCTGAGTTTATTGCTTTCTTTGACCATTTTCTCCTGCCCACGTCTCTCCTGACGAGACGTGTGTGTGTGTGTGTGTGTGTGTGTATCGTGCAAGTGTGCGTGTGGATTCTCTTTTCTATAAATGAGCTCTGCTGCAGACTTGCCTCGCTACTCTGTGCTCTACACGTTCCACAATATTCTTCTGCGTCGCTCTCTCTTTTGCTTTTGCTCACTCTCCACCTTAAGACTTTTCGCAAACTCACTTTTTACTTCATCGCTCCAGCCACCAGTGCTTCCCCAGCGCCCCCGGGTTTACGTCACTCCCTCTTGTTCCCCCAACTCCCTCTTGATCTCCTCCATGTGCTTTTAGTTATCTTTCCCACCCGCTCTGCCATTGCACACACCCCCCTCCAGCACCTCCCAGGTTCGTTCCTTTATCATCTTACCTCTTTCCTCCATCTCCCTCTGGGCCTCCGCCCTGCACAGGCATGCGGATGCGGTTGCTGCTCCGCTCGCGCTGCCTAGCGCTCCACCCGGGCTGCGGAGGGCGTTGGTTGCACGCGCGCTGACGTGCGGGGGGTGCGGGCGTTTGCGGAGGAGCATTAACCTCCGTGGCCCCAGGCTGCCGAGCTTAATGACAAAACAACGGCCGGCAGCTGTTCACAACTGTCCCTCCTTTCCGCATTTTACAGCCCTGCACTCCCCCGCAGGGCCAGGCGGGCGACGCATATATCTGTCTGGGCATCGCGACTGCCGTGATTCAGGGGCGGGGGTGCGTATAAAAGCCAGGACCCCCCTCTTTTTTTTAAGTAATTTTCGCCTGTGACTGAGTTGTGCTGATTGCTGGAAATGTTTCAGTGTTTCAGTGTGGTGTTGAAGTAAACAAATTGTGTTGACGTTTATCAAATTAGTTTGTATAATTGGATTCATGTTCACTTTAAGTGTTTTTTTTTATATGACACTTTAAAGTCACTTTCAAAATAAATGAATGAACTCAAATAGCATACTATCATACACTCACACACATATATATATAAATCTGAAGAAGATATATATAATATACTGTATATATATACAGTATATACTTAGCCTTAGCTTGATTAGGTTTATTTTAACTGGACGAGCACGTTTGGCTAACAAAGAAAATCTTATAAAGAGACAGAGCAAATAGTAATGCACTTTCCGACTTCACTTAACTTCATTTGCATTTGTTGAGAAATATGGGTCAGCCATGTGTCTTATTTGAAAGAACTACATTGCTTTAATGAAAAAAAACATTCTACACGAGGTCCATTTACCTCAAAGACATATATGTATTTTCTGACACATCAATCTTATGACATTAATAGCTGTAAATGTTATTACTGGACAAGAAAAGTCTGACACTTTCCTTCCTCTGTACATTACGTTCATATGTAAACATGCTTATTCTATGTTCTTACATAAACAGAAAAAACCTTGTGTAAGCGACCAGGCAGAAAATCACTTTCCCATTTTTCTTGTCTCTTGATGTTAATTTCTCAGGAGACGTGATTTTCTCCGAATGGTAGCGAATCTTGTCCCGTATTTAACAGCTACGCCCGTCTCTGAAGAAAATCCCCATTGCCGGCTCCCTGAAGATTTGGGCCTGCTTTTTTCTAAAGTGACACCAGCGGCAGATCCAAGGAGACGCAAAAATGGGCAAAGACGAAGTGGGGACATTTCAAATGTGGAAAAACGAATTGTGTGTGAAATGCGTATGCGGGTGGAGAGGAAGCCCCTCAGGAGGGCTCGGTGTGGGAACTAAAGTGGATAGCCTCCGTCTTATTTATTATGCATGGGTATAAATGTTACAAACGGGGGGCTGTGGAGGCTTCTGCATCTCTGTCTGTGGGTGTCTGGCGGGTCTGGATTTCTCGACGCTTAGAGACGGTAAACGCGCGCGCGCTCGCAAGCACAACATACATACCCACTCAGGCGCGCGCGCGCACGCACACATAAATATATGAAAAGATCTGCACTCTTGCATATTGTTTGAGAGTTGAGATAACCTAGCAAGAAAGGCTTTTCCCAGCCGGCTGTGGCCTCCTGTGCTCGATCTGAGAGGTTTATTATTAAAAGGCGACTCATTAAAGGAGCAAGAGGGCACTGATGTGCAAAGTGCGGGAGCTTCGTGTGGGAACGGTCTGGGAGTCTTTTGTTGCTGTTGTTGTTTTTGAATGTCAGCAGTTTCCTTGCTATTCCCTCCACACACACACACACACACACACACACACGTTCCTCCCTCACTCCATTCGTCCTCCTTATCATTTTGAAGCTGTCAGAGAGAAAAGGGAGTGAGTTTAAGGAAGTCCCCCGGCATGCTTGCCTTCTGAGGCGGAGTCCACACTCTTAAGTGGTCTCCACACCAGGCAAGACAGAGAGCTGCTCCTGAGAGCCAGGCCTGGAGACACCGCCGTCGCCGCTCTACAGGTGAGCTGCACTCGCTCTCATGCAAATCCTTTTGCTTCGCTCAAAGACTCCGCAACCTCTCTTCCTCTGCGATCCTCTCCGCCACAAACCCCCCCCCCCCCCCCCCCCCACACACACACCCCCACCCAATCTGCAGGAGACTCATGTCAGTCTCTCTGCATGTTCTCAGAAGGCAGGTAAGAGTGAGGTGACAGGGAGTTGAAAGGAGCCTCTCTCTCTCTCTCTCTCTCTCTCTCTCTCTCCCTCCCCATCTTTCTCCCTTCTCTCTATCAATTCTGAGTTGTCTCCACAACAGGTGGAGAGAGGAGGGCAAGTTTGCTTGTGTGGAAGTCAAACGTACAAGGGCGAATTGTAAAGATTTTGCAGTAGCGAACGGACTGCGTGGTAACTCGATTCTAGCCGGGGACAATCTCGGTGGGTGTCTCAACTATCTGCTTCAAGGCGGCCTGTGTGAGGACCGTGCTGCGATCGAAACTTTTTTTTTTTTGCGTCAGTTTGTATTACTGCATAATTTGATGGGCGAAATCATTTTAATGTATGTGCCGTAAATGGTTCTAGTCATCTTTCAGCAGAACGTCATCACTCATAAGGCGTCCGATGCCTTGACAGATCCTTCCACTCGATTAACTCTTTTTTTTGTCGATTTGTTACCTCAGATGACTGTACAGCTTGTTTTCCCGCTTTTACTTGGTTGAGTTGCTTTAGACAAACTTGTAGTAAATAGCACACTGCTCAATTCAGATGGATCGAGCAGTCATTTTTTATTCATCCCTGAAGTAAACCTTAGCATCCAAATTTTTCTTCTCATTTCTATTTCATACTGTATACTGGAAGGAACGAGGAAATGCGGTGTGGCGCGTTAGTGAACTTGTGGGCCGACACGGGGATTTTTGAGGAGAGGGGAGAGGCGCAGCGCGCGGGGGGGGCACGTCGACGCCTGTCATTTTCTGGACCTCTCTTGATTTCATGGGACTTCCACATCAAATAGGCCCACGCTAGGTAGCGGCGGCCTGTCGGGCTTCGCGGTGAAAGGAGACATTAAAATTCACGTGACGGGGGGTTGCGCCCCAGGTGCCTGGGCCGTGCCGGAGTTTCGGCTCCCCTCCCGCCGGTCAATCAAATTTCGAAAGACACGAGGTCAGAAGGCATTATGAAAGCAGAAGATGTGGGATGTGTGTGTTACGCCGTAGCCGCGCTGTGCGCTGCCTGCCTCCATAGCCCGCAGAAAGCATATTGACACAACAGGCTCGTGTCTAAACAGATTACAGTGGCGCAGACCTTATCTGCCACGAGTGATGCATATTCTGATAGTCGCAGACACATTTCGAATTGAAGTTTATGAAGAGCAAAAAAAAACCCCCCCAAAAAAAAAAGATATGGAACGCAACTGTTTGTCTTGGTCTGTATTTTAAGCCATCCATCCGTCACTGTCGGTATTATGTTTTCAGCTTTAGAAAACGGCCGGTTGTTTGTTTATCAGAGTGTGGGGGGGTTTTTGGTCTTTGTTTTGTCTGAGGAGGACAGTTGGGCAGGTGTTGTGCTGCTGTTTCCTTCGCAATGAATCGAAGCTCCTTCCTCTTCTCGCCTTTTGTACCTGTCTGAAAGAATATTCCAGCGTAGCATAACGGCGCAGTCTGACAAGACACGCAAACAGAACAAAACTGGGAAGGTGTGTGTGCATGCGGTGTGTGTGTGTGTGTGTGTGTGTGTGTGTGTGGGAGGGGTAATTAATTTCCTTTGGTGTGTGGTGGCGACATTTTTCCAGCAATTAAAATGGCTGTTTGTGCTTGGGTCCTGAGGTGTTGGGAGGTCTGACAGACCTGGGCCGATATCTCATTACGGATCCTGAATGAATCTGCTGAGTCATTTGGCTCTTGGGGCTGCTGATGGATCCAGATCCCTTCCGATCCCTCGGACTGCAAACCGTAGTCATTCTTTCTCCCTGAGAACAGGAGCACTGTGTTCTTTCAGTCAGGACACTGGGCCAGAAACAGGTCACGAACATTTCATTTGCCCAGCAAATCCGGTAGCTCAGGTACTGTCATATACAACGTTGAGCTTGCCATCCAGATATTAAAGACCGTTGCTTAGGGTTGCATCGTGTTTGCAGGTTGAACCCACAGCTTGGTAGTAGAAAGGGAATGAGAGAGAGGGAAGGAAAGAGAATAACGAAAACAGAGGCATGGGTAAGAAAGAGAGCAGCCTCCTTCACTCTGTAAAGCTGTGAAGGATGAAATTGTAGTCGTCGCGTTAGGGGTTCAACATCTGCTAGGCACAGAGAATAATTGGCTGTGAGCTAAAGTCTTATCAAAGCCTGTCGAAGTGCAACTAATGGCCAGGGGGAGATGCCTGAAAGAGCCAACACTTCCACACTCTCACAGCTCTTCCATGCTAGAGCATTTGGTTTTTAATTAAGTGAATCACTCTTATTTGTTCCATGGTGGCCTGTAGTCTGGCTTTAGGTGGGTCCACACTGGCATACTGCTCCCGCAGACTCCTGAAGAAAGACCAGTTCAGCTCATCTCTCTCTCTCTCTCTCTCTCTCTCTCTCTCTCTCTCTCTCTCTCTCTCTCTCTCTCTCTCTCTCTCTCACTGTCTCGAACCTGTTTACACTTCTCTAAATTCCCAAAACGGACAAAGCAAGACGCCAGGCCATTTGAGTGGAAAAGCCTCCTGACCTAATGCAAGCCTGTGTTCCTCCTGTGAAATATGTGGCCCTGCATCTCACTCCTTTACCTCTGTGCGAGCGTGCATGCTCGTGTGTGTGCGTGTGTTTGCTTGTGTGTGGGTGATTGTTGCAGGATAGTTGCTGGCCTGTGATTGGATGAGATGGCTGTGTTTCCGACGCTTCTCCTTTGTGGTGGCGTTCTCCCGTTCCTCGTTCGTTTCCGAGGTAAGAACACGCAGGCACTCCTACTGGAGACGGCCGCGCGTACACACACTATGTCATACCACTGTGCTCAAGTGGTGTGTAGGAGTTTCACATATCTGGGTAGTAAAATTCGGTCACTGTCTAAGACAGCATTTTGCCGGTAGAAAATGACTCAATATAGCAAATTCCTTGTGAATTGCCTCCTATATATGTACTGCTAGAGGGGAAAAAAGATTCACACTCTGCAATTTTTGTGAACGGTACGTCGTTCTAGTGATGATGTGAGAGGTACCATGACGACCCACTGCTGTCAACCAAGCCCTAACCAAGGGACATCCACATCCTGATGCCAACCATGAGATTTTGCGTTCCGGTCCGCTTTTTTAGTCGCCTTTAAAACCGGGTCCTTTTAAACAGGCGACACTTAAAGGCGGGCAGGAAAAGACCCCTGCAACGCTTGTGAATACGTATTACACCCAAACTGGGCATGAATTATAAGAATATGCCAAAGCTGTTTACAGCTTGACTGGAAGCCTGTTTTTTCGTCCGAGCCACGTTTTTTCCGAGCACGACGGGCGAGAGACCTAGACCCGCCCCTCCCGCCGCGGCTGTTTGTCCCAACGCGCGGGACCTTTGTGGCCAAGCTCCAGGTGCGTGGCCACGCCCCCACTCGCCGCCCCCCGCGTGGCTTTAGCTCACGGTCGCCGGGCGGGCGCGCACCAGCTGTCCGCTCCGGTCCAATCGGACGCCGCAGCCTGGAGGCCAGGCAGGGACATGCGGCGTGGTGCCGCCGTGTTGCCAGGATACCGCAAACAACATAATCAGGTTTGCCAGGTATGGACTTCAGAACCTTCAAAGGGAGATTCTGCAACTGTTTTTGATTTTGTACATATATAAATTTCATTTTGTAGTGATTGTTTGAACTGCATAATCAACCTTTTGAACTGATCTCAAAATAATAATAATAATAACAATAAAAAAAATAAACAAAGATGAGATAAAAATACAACAATACCCTTTCATATTATGACTGTAGGCTCGTGTTGTAACCGCTTTTAGCAGGATTCTCTGATGGAGGCTAGAGATATATTACCATTATCATTTTAATTTCCTGGAAATAAATTGCGAATTCTCCATAACAATTGCAGTGATGAGAGACCCCAGCGACCCTCCATCTCAACATGCAGGTCTGGTTTTATACCAAAAAAGATCACGAAAAAATGATGCAATCAACTAATAGAGTTTTAGTGCTCATTGTGTTTGGGCTTTGTTAATCAGACAGGAGATGCACAGTGTCTATGGGTAATTTTGCTCCCATGCCAAATATAGAGGTGGTCAATTATAAGGGACGTGAGTAGGACGTGATATGACAGATCAATCAATACTTCAACTTGACTATGTAACCCAAATGCAGTGATATTATTGATACCAGTATGCTTGACATACCTTCCTAACAGTTCATGATACACACTAATACAGAGATACAGCTGATCTCTGTATACGTGAATGACAACAGGCCTGTATGTTATGTCTGTACCTCATTTCCATGTGTTTGTTTTGAGAAATCAAAGTGTCCCTTTGTTTTCCCTGCTGAGGAAGATGAAGAGAAACGGTACTCGCTGAGTTGGGGTGATCAGTAGTTTTGACTTAGAGTTGACGTCCCTGGATTTACCACTGCAGTGAGTTGAGGAAAATAAAACCGTTTTTGATGATAATGTGTGTGTCGTGCTGGAAATGCTATCTGCTCCGCCAAGTCCATTTTAATTAGGTAGCTCCATGTTCAAACATGCCGTTTCAGGTTATAAGTAACCATGTTTCAGAAAGAACACACAGCACGCAACGATGCCTTGAATATCCCTTTTCTTAACTTAAATCTCACCAAAAATATCGCATAGGCTGAGCTAAAACTCTAATTAGGCAGATAACAGCTGTGTGGTTGGGGAGAATTCACATTTAGATATCTAGGATTTGAAATGCTCAAATTATGAAATGTTTAAAGAAACAAACCAGTCCTCAGGTTCCATGGAGTGGGCTTGTATGACATTAGCCTACCATTAAACGCATGGCAGTGGAATCGTAAGCATTAGAGCATTTTGAGATCGGATAGTGACTTTAGAATCATTTGTGAAATTTAATCAGTAACCATTTTTAAACCAGACAAACAATGGCGATTATTAAGATCCGAGGAGATTTGGACCTCAGTAGCGAGAAGATAATAAAATGTCACACATTGTATTAAGGGGAGTATAGCAGACCCTCTATCCAATACCATACTTTTGCCGCGCGTGGTGCAGATTGAAAGTCAGATTTGGCAGCGCGATTTACGGTATTATCTGGTTCGAATAAGATGTCAAAGCGGCATGTCAGGGCTTGGATTCTGCGCTGGGTGTGCGTTTGACACATCTTTCCTATCTGTTCTTCTCAGGCAGCTGGGGGGAGGAGGGGGCAGCCCTATTTGAATGCGCCACGCTGATTATCTTACGGCCATTTGCGTATTCATTTATGTAAACATTATGCTAATTTTTTTTTTTTTTTTTTGTCGGTTTGTCGCCCGTGTCCGATTGCGCCCTTCAAGTCTGACGTGAGGTGACTGACGCAGCCTTGATGCGACGCCGCCCGGGTGCCCTCGTTCGGGCTTGTGGGCTCAGCCATGCGTGGCCCCATCGCATGCCGGAGTTTGTTATTGGTTCAAAAGAGAGTCGAGGGGGTGGCACAGTCTCTCCGGTACGCACAGCTCTCACACAGGGAGCGGGAGACGCTTTCGGTTTGTTTTGTTTGTGTTTTTGTTTCTCGTTTTTTTTTTTTTTTTTCTTCTTCTTCCGTGTCCCTGAAAGACCGGGGCACGTTGTGTACGCGATCACACGGATGCTAAATTGTAATCTTATGGGGGAGCTGCAGTGGTGTTGAGAGGAACATCAAATCAAAGGAGACTCAGGAGTACACTTAGAAGTCAAATACAAAACTAAGCTAATGCAGCAGTCTCATGGTGCTACCCGGTTGTCGTGGGCCCAAATGTTTATATTTTCCTTTCTTTCCTTTCTTTCTCCTTTCATTCTTTGTCCAAAGTCTCCAAATTAGATGCTGTTTTTATGAATTGCCTACATTATTTGATGGTTAAGCAGACAGCCATGCAGGATGTGACTATTGTAAGTGTAAGCTCTTCTCTTCCACTTCCTCTTCAACTTCCTCTTCCACTTCCTCTTCCTGCCTGGAACTACTCTGATTTGAATGGATTTTCTGATTTGAATGGATTTTCATCATCATGTATACACCTACAGCCAGCAGTGGTCTATTCTATCCCCGATTGTATGAGAACAGTACCATAGTTCTCTATAGTAATTTGCTCAACACATGCTAACCAAGAAGTTGAAAACGATCTGACAAGTAGGCCACAAATGTAACATTGGTTGTCCTCTCCACCACGTTCAGGATGTCCACAGTGTCATGTGGTCAATAAAATTAGCCTTCGCTAGCAGGATGTTAGAAGAACTTCTGGAACACAAAGTACATTATGTTCCCTCCTAGCATCTCTGGTTATATATTTAAAGTATTGCTGGATGAGTGTAGGATTAAACACTTAGGGGCAGCATGCCAAACTTGATCATAGCAGGAGAACCCTGACAGTTGAGGTGTCTGAAAGAGCCTTACAGGGGGAAATCTGGCTCACGCAGTTCTTGTACGGTTTTAATGCAATTTTATAAATGCGACTCCCTTTCTAAAGGAGACTACTGGAGTTCAACCCATCACTGTCAAATGTCAAGCTGAAATAACTGTATACTTCAGCCTTTCTTGCATACCCTACTTACGAGTAGGTGTTAACACATGCTGCATTCGAGAAAGCAGATATCACGTATCTGCACAAGTTCTGTGATGGAATATCATTAGTGCCACAGCCAGAGATACTTGTGGGCTTACATTATGTTTCTGTGTGATATGGAAGTCTTCTCATGAACGAAGATCTGAAACACTTCCTATATCGTCCCTATAGGGTTTATACATATTTAAACTTAGGCCCCGCTGTTAATTAAATCATTAATTTACTATACTATCCATTAGTTTAATTATTTATTTATTATTAGCATTCATTATGAAGTCATTCAGAAGTGGACTACAGTGTTTACTTTAGACTCTTCACTTTACCTAGCTGTCTTGGATTCAGGCCAGCAAATATTCCATATTTAAGAAATATGCGCAAGAAGCTTGTGAAATGGCCAAACCCTCAGTCACTGGAACTGTGCAGCATTAACCCTACACGCTTTGATCCACACTGGGGCAAACACCATTAGCTATATGGATCAGGGTGGGGCTAAGGTTGCTTGCTGTATGTTGATACATGCTAACGTGTTTCTGTCCCAATGCCCCATGTTTCAACAATATAGTTTTAAAGATTTGCACTGAATACTTCAATAACGTTATAGTTTATTGGGTCATTGAGACGATAAGGAGGACAGCCATTAACCCAGAAAACAAACCAGACTGTGGTTTGAATTATAAATGAGTCCATAAGACCATAACCTTACTTATTAGCTCGCTAACTAATGTTGAAATCAGAAACACGTTAGGTTATAAGAACAGAGAACACAACTGTGCTTTTCATGTTACACGACCTCTTTCCTGTGCTTATTAAAGCCAACCATTCTTAGCCTTGATGTTTTTACCATACAAATTCAACCTGTTGTGTCTGGATGCGTCGAAACCATATATAGGTCGGGTTGCGCTAAGTTTCCTAAGGTACAATGGAGCGCACTTAAAATAATGCATAGCTCATTTTATAGTTACAGATTAATACGCAAAATATTCAGCACAGCTTGTGAACAAGACAGTGGGTGTAATTATGAGAGAGAAATGGTGTTGAGTAACCACTTAAGCAGTAAGCATTAGCAAACACAATTATCAGTCACCGTCTTTTTTTCGAACACGTGCCATATTTCTCCATATGTAACGCAATACTTGTCTGCAGCGATATTTACCAGATCTCCAGACGGCGCTCAACTGTGTTATGGGTTTAAATCATGTTTATGATGGCTACAAGTCAGATTTGAACCGCCGAGCGTTCAGTAGACGACTGTCAGACAAATTGTCCAAGCACGGCCCACTCTTGACGAATTAGGGTTCCTCAGCCCCCAGTCATCATTCTTCCCAGTGAATATTGGCTTGATGGCACGTTGACTGTGAAGAAAAACGGCGAGGGAGATTGTGGTTCTACTATACCCCCCCCCCCACACACACACACAAGCCCCGCCCACCACCATCCATCCCTTTTCCGTCCCTACCCAGGAGAGATTTAATTCACAGTAATTACTTTATTGACTCATTTGCGGAGCCGAATTGCTTCCAATCTGCCATCAATAAAACATACATGCGGATGAGGAATAGTGATGGCAATGCGAGGGCGGGTCCTCGTGCCGCAGAGTGGCTCGCTCTTCTCTCTGGGGAAAGACTTGCATTTCTTCCTGCTTAGCGCTTCTGGTTGCCAGACACGACATGCTTAATATGGGTAATTTAATGAGGAAATGCAGGATCGTTCGGACGTGTAAGGGTCCCAGTTCAGGGCAGACGCTGGACCTCTGTGAAAGGATGCATCAGGAGATTATTTCTAAAGCTAATGCATACTAAAGCAATTATGTGCATTAGCTGGTGGACTCGTGGAGAAAGTTTCCGCTGGCAACACTTCATTGGTGCATTTAGGTTGTTGTAATATTATGATGTCATGTACCTGAAATCTCAGCTGTTCGAAATATCAGGTATATCTGAATTAATAATAGATTGTTTTTGTGCACCAGAAGATAATCTCATCAAGTGAGGAGACTCAAGGCCCTCTCAAAAATAGAGATTGAAGAATATACTCTTCAATATACTATATAGTGTCTTTTTCTCCTTGTCTCTCCCTCACACCTATTTTCTTTCCCTTCCCATCCTGGTTTCTCCACCTCTCCCTCTTTTTCTCTCCATCCCTCTCTCTCTTTCTCTTCTCTCCTTCTCTCTCTCTCTCTTTCTCTCCTCTCTGTCCCTTTCTCTCTCCATCCCTCTCCCTCTCTCTTTCTCTTCCTCATCTCCTCTCTCTCTCTCTTTCTCTCCTTCTCTCTCTCTCTCTCTCTCTCTCTCTTTCTCTCCTTCTCTCCTCTCTCTTTCTCTCCTCTCCTCTCTCTCTCTCTTTCTCTCCTTCTCTCCCTCTCTCTTTCTCTCCTCTCTGTCTCTTTCTCTCTCCATCCCTCTCCCTCTCTCTTTCTCTTCCTCCTTCTCTCCTCTCTCTCTCTCTCTTTCTCTCCTTCTCTCCCTCTCTCTCTATTTATCTCTTACCCCTCCCCCTTTCTGCAGGTGCGTGTGGGCAGCAGGCGTTCAAGACGGAGCCCCAGAACGTAACAGTGAGGGCGGGGGCCACGGTTCTACTCAAGTGCGAGGTGCTTCGGGTCTCCGGTTCCACTCAGTGGGCCAAGGATGGCCTGCTCCTCGGGCTACACAGGTCCCTGCCCGGCCACCCACGCTACACCATGTTTGGCGCCGAGAGCCGAGGTGAGGCCCGTTGACCAGAAAGCACTAATACTGGTGACCGAAAGGCCATACTGGGAGAAACAGCCAATAAACGTGTCTGCACATTTCATTGTAGAAACACTAAATGTGTCATATTGGAATGAGTGCATTCCTGTGGCTTATTTGGTGCTCAAGATTGCTTCCCTATAATAATTATTAAAATCTGTGGCTGACAACAGATATTTTAGTAATATTCTCATTTAGGCATGTGCTTGAGTCATTGATAGCTTTTTATGCAGCCACCGGAACCACGGAATCCCATAAGCATTGTTCTCTGAAAGCAGCTTAGTGAAACGCTAACAAAGGAGATTCTAATTTGAGCACTGGGGACTGGTTTGAGAAATGAGCTGTTCTTTTTCTCTCCGTGCACGAGTGCCTGCACAAAAACAGCTCCGAATCACGCCTACCCTTATCAGCCATTAGAACCAAATAAGGGGGAAATTGAGTTTAGTGCTTGGTGGGTTGTACCACTGAGTGGTGCATGTAGCCAGAGAGGCGGGCAATACCTATAAAAAGCCGTTTGTAATTAAAAGGCCAAGCTAAGAAACGGACCACTCATGCTTTTCAGTAGAGCACATAGCAGCCAGGTTGCTAACCACAATGCCAATGGGTATTTGCACAGTAAAATAGTTCCTAAAGTAGTTTTACTCTGACATGGGTTTTCAGATTATGAGATTTTAATTCAATGCTAATTTCATTGTGTGACTCGGAGCATAACAGTTGAAATTAAATCGTTATGCGGGTTATGGTATTTTTTTTATAGGGTGAAACGGTTTTGCAACAAGATGCCGTTTCTTTTCTGAAACATAAAAATCTTCTCAGATATGTAAGCGCATGGTCACACGGCCCGCTCGGGACAGGAAGCGAATGCATGAAAGGGTTCTTGTCAGCATCTCATGTTGGATGTCAGATGCATAATTACTGGTCTCTCATAAACACATGCACCAGCTCAAAAACATCCTTGACACAAACATCATTGCAGCATTTACTAAGTGCAATTTCAAGAGAGTGGAAAATCATTAATAATTCTAAAGTGCCTCCTTCTCCCTCTATGATAGCACAGATCCGAAAATTGCTACCGGTTGGTGTTAATTATCTTGCCAGCTTGGTTGACACCTCCTACTTCATCCAGCTGCAGTAGTTGTCATACTGAGATACTATTTTCTGCATGCAAGTTTTCTTTGGAAGGGACAAAGAAAAAAAAAATGTTCTAAGCTCAAACTGCTTGAGGACCTTGAGGAGAAGTTATTTATTGTTACAGACAAGTGGCGCAATATCCAACTGGTGAACCATATAATAAATATAAATATAATAAACGGAACACAAAAGGACACAGTGGAAAAAGAGAGTTCCTTACATGTAATGTAATATTTTGTGATATTCGGCATTTCACGCAAATCCCAGGAATTATAATTCATTCATGCTAATTTAGTCGTGCGATTTTTCAGTTTGGATGTATGATTTGGGTTTAATAACCTAAAATTGCAGGGCTGTTCAAATGGATGTTCAAATGGATGTTAATGGAAGTATTTGAAAACAGCCTAGAAACAACTGTACAACAGTCTGCTTACAGTCCACAATTAATGAAGTCTGTCTTTGCCCTAACTGGCTCTCCATAAAATGCCATTTCTTCTAGGTTCTTGGCATGAGTAAATCTTTGTCGTTCTCTCATTCTCTCTCTTTCTCTGGGCACCGCTTTCTCTCACTCTACTGAAGGCCAGTACCATCTCCAGATTGTAGACGCGCGCTTGGAAGACGACTCCCCCTACGAGTGCCAAGTGAGCCGGTCCAAAAGCAGTCAGCCCATCATTTCCCGCACCGTGTGGATCAATGTGCAGAGTAAGCAGAACCAATGCTCGTTGCCATGGGGGAGGGGGGGGGGGTTAATAGCAGGGAGGACACTAGAGAAGCACGGGTCAACTTTAGCAATGACAGATAGCTCGGCCTGGACCACTAATAGCTCTGCGCACACTGATAAGGTGACACACATTGTCACTTTATTTTTTTTATTTATTTTTTTATTTTTTTGCAGCTACATTGGGGATACTAATGAGACATAGGGTGTCTATGCAGTATGGAGGAGCCCCTGGTTTGCGACTGTCGTGTGATAGATAGGAATGGCTGATTAGCCTCTATTAAGCAAGTCCTGATTTTGTACTCATTCGGTTTGCGCTGGTATGTCAGCGGGCGCTGGTGTCTGGCCCTTTACCACGTGTCAGCCAGCGTAGACTGTCTTCCGTGTGCCGAGGGGCCCTGCTTCGTTTAACTTGTGGACGATTTCAACATCTCAGCCTGGGAAGGCAAAGGTTGTGCGCGCCTCCTCCCAAGCCCTGCCCACGCATTCCATCAGGACACGCCCTACAGTGGTTGAGCTCCGCCTTCTCCTGGGGCACTATGGGGTGGCGGGTGTCTTTAAGGCTCCGAGCCACCGCCGAATCTGCCTTTGGGTCTTATCCTGCCCGTAAGCCGTCACTGCTCTTTGTGAGTCATTGCTGCCTAAATCCTGCATTTCGATGTGATTGGTGAGGCGACACAGTACAGCCCCTCAGCAGGAAGTCTGTGACAGATGCTCAGTGGGAGTGGGAGACTTCTCAGGCTTGTTTGTGTGTCTGTGGGCGCCTGTGTGTGTGTGTGTGTGTGTGTGTGTGTGCGCACGCGTTTGGAGTGTGTGGAGTGTGGAGTGTGCGGAAAGACCCTCCGTTTGCATAGGTTTGTGCATGGTACCTGCAACTTTGTTTATATTTCTTTCATTGTTTCTTTCCTTGAATTAGATGCCTCTGCTCACAGGAAGCTCAGGCTGCCAGTGGCGTGTATCCCTTGGCAGCCCTGTATATGCGCTCTGTATGTCACCAGCTAGTTGTCTAGTCCGCTGACTCCAGTGATGGGAGGGGGAAGGGTTGGGGGTGACAGGGGCACAGACAGGAAATGTGCACTTCATCCAGGAAATGTGCACTTCCAGACAAGCTCTTTGGCAGTCCGGGACTTGTATGATCAGTTCAGTAGCAGCACACCCGTCCCACGGGTCGCAGGCCCAACTGGGGGGGGGGGGTCGTGCACTCCAACAACGGGTCGATTCAGCCACGCTTGCTCCTGCACGGTGGGCCGTAAGACGACCGCGGCTTGTGCGTTATTCGGGCGGGCCGTGCCAGGCCCTGGGCAGGGCACAGCTATAGCTGGAGGCCGCCCCACACTCGGAAGACCCGTGAGGAGTGATCGAACAAGTCAGACCGATGGAGTTCGGAGGCACGTGTTTGTAAGTGCAGGGTGAGTGGGGTTACCACGGTGACTCAAGCTGCCTTTTTTGTAGCCTGGGAAAGAAGCAGATTGCAGTGACATCACAGAGACCAGTGAGTGAGTGAGTGTGTGTGTGTGAGAGAGAGAGAGAGAGGGAGAGAGAGAGAGTATGACACAATCTCCCTCACACATGCATCTGTGCCAGCCGCGTGGCTCACACATTCATCACCCTCGACGACAGATTTGCAAACATGTCCATGTGTCCACTCCAGCAGACAGAAAGGCGAAGCTCTTTCTTTTTTTAATGCCTTTGTCCTTTAAAATTTGAAGATTGATCCTCAAAAACAGTTTGATTTCCAAGATGGAAAGGTCAATCCCTAAGCACCTATGGCAAGCGAACGTTTGTTTGGTATTGCGAACGTTTGGTATTGTATTTATATGTAATTTATGGTTGTGTATGCTTTAATTCAAACAGAAAAACACCCTGAAAAATTTCTCTTCTTTCAATTGCATTCTGTAATGCAGAGTTATATTGAAGGGGGGGGAAAGTATTTTGCTTCTGAAATGGTCTAACTCAAAATGACTTGCTCAGGGATTTTCTCCACATCATTTTTCAGAGAAGCTAAAGCCACTGGAGGGGACTGCAGGCCTGTAATCCCAACATGGCTGCCTTGTGAGTTGTGACGTGAGTTGTAAAAGTGTGAAAATTATGATGGAATTGCTTTTACTCTAGCTATTTTTTTAAAGCCAGATGCCTCGATACTTTCATTTGGCTGGAAGTTTCCAGACATTTAAGGCTCTGGTATGTTAAAGGCAGTACCGGATACATGAGTAATGTTCCGAAGGAACACGATAACGATTTCGGATCTGCACGGTGCATAATACAATCAAATGGATCGGATGGAAAATGGGAACGGAAAAAAAAAGTTAAACGGACAGGCAAGTTTGGGCCTTTAATGTTTTTACACGAGGATCTATTCCAAAAATCCCGTATTAGTGGCGTTGTGGAAGCATTATTCAGTGTCTACAGCTAACAGGAATCATCTACACCTTAATTTAAGTCTTAATTTAACTCGTGTATGTCAGCGCTGCAGCCAGAGGCCATGACCGCCGGAATCATTTCCAGGAAGCGTAGTGGAGCCTAATAGCTATGTTGAGCTTGCGCTTGGTTTCATTTGTCTGAGGTGGGTTTTTTTTTCGTCTGTGGTGGTGTTAATTTCCCATCCTCCCCTGCACCGTTTGGTTCGTGCTCGGCAGCCGCCGCGCCATGCTTTAAATCCACCTTCCCAAATCTAATCCAAAGGCATAATGTCTTTACTAGAGGGAGTGGAGAGGCAAGAAAAGAGAAAAAGGGAGTAAAGGATGAGGCAGGACCCTAATTGGATTCCCCGTGTCCATGTGATATGTTTTATAATGGGCTAATTCAAGATGAATCACCCCGTGCTAGCTAGCGGGTAGGGGCGAGGCCATCGCGTCAATAGCTGTCTCTGCTCGCGCTGCGCGGGGAGATGTTCTGAAGAGAGCTGCGCGCGACCAACGCTACCAGCGTGCGCGTGGGTTTTTTTTTTTACTCCCCTTGCCTGCGTCTCTGCCGTGCGCCGATAGGTGTCTGCCGCACCTGGGTCACGAAGGCCCGGCCAATCCAAAGAAACACTGCCATCTGATCTTTACGATTCGTGCGTGACGTGGATCTGGATGAGTTAGCGAACGCATGTCGGCGAACAAACGCGTCGCCAGGTTTTAGCCCTGTAGCGGTCTCCAGACGTCTGTTCGTCAAGCAAATGACATTCCTTAAAATTGAACGATGGCCCAAACAGTGTTGGCACAGGAACACGTCAGGGAAACCTGCAATGTTTATGTGGCGTGAAGTGTGCTAAAGAGCTTTACGGATTCGTGCGGCCAAAACCGCGATGCATGGCGCTCCAGGCGAGCTGGAATCGGCACCGGATCTCGGCTGCGTCCTCGTCTGCCCGCAACCGATCTCCGGTTTTGCCAAGGCTCTATGGTCCTGCCGTGCGCCACATCTGTACCGCCCACACCGGATCCAGCCTCAGGCCCGGGCATAACGGATACAGCCCCGCTGAGCACCGTTTGTCCAGTTATTCACGCAGTTACTGCAGTCGTCCATTCTGTGGGTCCAAATTGGGCATGCGCACATCACCAGCACCAGACGGCAGCCATGCTATGCGGTTTATCAGTTGTCTGGTATACTTACTCAATTCGGGCTCTTGTTCTTTTGAATAAAATGTTTGTCGTTACACAGTGTGCCCAGCAACACGGGGGGGCGGTTGCTATCACTAGTCCGCTCTCACACACACCTGCTCCTCTTCGCCCACCACGTGGAGAGGGGAGAGATGAGAGGAGAGGAGGAGAGGTGAGGAGCAAGGGAGAGAGGGACATGAGTGGATAGAAGAGGAGGAGATGAGATGAAAAGAGGGGGTGGGGTGGGGAGGGGGGGTGTAGTGAGAGAAAGGACAGGAGAACCAGAGGAAAGGGACTGTTCAATAGCTTTCAGCTTCAAAAGGTGCACCTGAGCCCCCATAACGGCTGTGTAGGTGTGCTTGTTTGGGGGGGGTGTTTGTATAGATGTGTGTGTGTGTGTGTGTGTGTGTGTGTACGTTCATGCACACTGAAGCTTTCTGAGACATCACATGTATGCTTGTGCAGAGCTATTAAGCAGCATATTTCCTCATGTGGGGACTAACGTGCTGTGTGTGTGTGTGTGTGTGTGTGTGTGTGTGCACCTACATACATATGTATGTGTGCACTTACATGTAGTGTAGTAGTCTCCGTTCCTTTCTGGGGTGTGATAAGGGGCTGTGGGGTGCTTGGGTGTAGATGAATGGTTCATAAGTGTGCCTGGTGCTTCGTTCCACTGGGTGCATGGAGGGAACCGGTCCTCTCTCATCACGCACACCGTTGCCGTGGTTTGAAGGCTGTCTGTTTGGATATCACCACTCTCTCTCCTGTCTTGTTGTTACGCAGAGGGCACGTAGCTCCTGTATCGCCATCAGTTAAAAATATCAACGTAGTCAGAGCTGCTTCTTCCTGAGAAACTTGTGCCAGTACTTAGGATTATATATATGTATGGCATTGGTCTCTGTGTGGGCGGGGATATTTTGCTGGTGTGTATGTGTGTGTGTGTTTGAGAGACTGCATCTGTCTAAGTGAGTGTTACTCTATTACATTTATTAAGGGACATCAATAAAATTGAAGTAATGGTGTCTCGGAATCCAGTGCGCCATGATTGAAAATACAAGCCAAACTATATTAATGAAAACCCAACCCTACACCACTACCCGCCTGCGTTGTGCTGAGCTGGTGATATGTAACAAGGGACGTACATATCCGTTACATATTTGCACGACTTTGTCATAACAGGCAGCCAGTGCAGAACACTTTGGCAACAAGACAAGCTACACAGACGCATCCTGGTCAGCTATTAATGATCATGGAGGTTCTGGAAGGCTTTCGGTTACTGAATAATTCCGTAATTAGTTCTTTAATGTAGATGTCTTGATATGTTAGCATCAGTTAAAAGGCATGTAGATTGTCATGAATATTTCCACAGACATTTTGGGTGTTTGTGTTTGAGCGTGGCTCGGTGCTTGAGGGAGGGAGGGAGGGAGAGAGGGAGAGAGAGAGGGACAAAGGGAGAGGAAGGGAGAGAGGTAAAGAGGGAAAGGGAGAGCGAGAGAGAAAGGGAAAGAGAGAATGTGTGCATGTGCATCTGTCTGTGCTAATCTCTTTCTTATCTTGCTTATCTGTCCATCCGTCTGTATTTGTCTAATGAATCGAATTTTGCGCCTCACCGTCTCCTGTCTGTCTTTTTCTTTCTATGTGTCTGTTTGCGTGTGTGTGCACATGTGTGTGTGTGTGTGTGTGTGTGTGTGTGTGTGTATGTATTTGTGTATATGCATGTGCAACCATGCATGTTTACACTCTCTGTCCCATGTGCTTCTGTGATTATGTAAAGAAATATTAATGTGATGTTCTCGTGCTTTTGTTTGTTCACACGGGAGATTTTTCATTGTTTTGGTCAATTTCATGACTTCACTTTTCCCCCTGCATTCCTTACTGCACATTAATGTGTGATTTTGCTTATTTTTATGAAGTCAGCCTTCATCTATCAGGTCATTTTTCCATATACAATAAGACAGACAAAGACACACACACACCCCCCACCCACACATTCCCAGTGTAGCCAGTAACACGAAGACATGCAGACCCACACACCACAAAAACCTCCTCTCTCCCTTGAGCGGCTCCCCTGCAGGGGAAAAGAGGAGAGAGTCAGAGAGAGGAAGAGAGGTGGAGAGAGAGTGGGAGAGGAACAGGGGGAGAGAGTGTGAGTGCACGAGAGAGAGCAAGAGAGGGAGAGAGAGAGAGATGAGGATGGGGAGAGGGTGTAAGAGAGAGAGAGAGAGAGAGAGAGATGAGGATGGGGAGAGGGTGTAAGAGAAAGAGAGAGAGAGAGAGAAAGAGATGAGGATGGGGAGAGGGTGTAAGGGAGAGAGAGAGAGAGAAAGATGAGGATGGGGAGAGGGTGTAAGAGAAGAGAGAGAGAGAAAGATGAGGATGGGGAGAGGGTGTAAGAGAGAGAGAGAGAGAGAGAGAGATGAGGATGGGGAGAGGGTGTGAGAGAGAGATGAGGGTGTAAGAGAGAAGTGTGCTGAGCTGGCTGAGGGAAATAAATGAGTGAGAGGAAGACATGGAAGGATCCGGAGACAGAGGGGAGAGAGAGAGAGAGGGAGAGAGAGAGGGGAGGAGAGAGAGAGAGGGAGAGAGAGAGAGGGAGAGAGAGAGAGAGAGAGAGAGAGAGAGGGAGAGAGAGAGAGGGAGAGAGAGAGGGAGAGAGACAGAGGGAGAGAGACAGAGGAGAGAGAGAGAGGGAGAGAGACAGAGGAGAGAGAGAGAGGGAGAGAGAGGTTGTGGGGAGGGGGCGAGTTAAAACCCTCCTGTCCTATCTGCCTGGTTTGCACGCGTAGACCATCATTCTTATTTTGGGAGATTTGTGTGACTGGTCGACAGCTCCTCCTGCACAACAATGATGAGCCCGGTAACAGCCGCAGAGAGAGAGAGAGAGAGAGAGAGAGAGAGAGAGAGAGAGGGGGATTGGGTGGTGGAGGAGTGGGAAGCGCAAGAGAAGAGAAAAGTAATGTGAGATGGAAGAAAAGAAAGAGGGGATGTTGTGAAGTGGGGAAAGGGAGAAAGAAGCAGAAGAAAGATATGGAAAGACAAAAGGGAGGATATAGAGACTGCAGCTATGGAGGAGAGAGAGAGAGAGAGAGAACAAATGCATCTCATTATTTTGACGTGCTCCTTTGCGGTGTGTGCGCTAAGCCATCAGAGTCCACACAGATCCAATCACTTCCTTTAAATCGGTTTGAAGCTTGAGCCACATCTCATCTGTCTCAACGCGGAAGCTCTCGCTCCTCATACTGCAATAGCGCCCCCAAGTGGCCATCTGTGCCACAGGCTGATCTTTGGGTCTCTGCAAAGTTGCCAGCGCAGGTCCGAGTGGCTACTAGGCTCTGCTCTCCGCGCGAACGGAGACGACGGGTTTTGAGACGAAAGTGAAGTCGCCCCCGCCCTCTTTTTTTCTTATTACATAAAGTCAGAAGGAATTCGAATGCCAATTAAGCATTTTTTGAATTCACTAAATATAGACCGCAAAGAAAATCAGCAAGTTATCCGGGTCGGTGAAGTCATTCCTTGTGCCTATATCTGGGGGTGCTTAGGCTGTTACAGGCAGATAAGCTGTGTAAGTACCACATACAGATCTGGGGTTTCTTCTAACCCCTAGCTGCACGATACACATGCGTGATCACCACCATACCCTGTTCCATCTCAAAAATAAACCCCTGAGCCAATAGCGATCGCTGTTCAAAAAAAAAAAACAGGCAGTGTCACTTAGCTTGCAGTTTCTGCTGGAAAGCATTTCTAGAAGGGAAAAAAAAAGCAGGCAAGTTAAACCACCAAAAAAAAAAGCAGCGATTTCCATCGCCCAGTTACAAAACGCAGAAGCTCCGGCTGCTCCCGATAGCATCCAGAAACGCTTGCGGTGGAGGACGGAGGCCTTTGATCCTCCGCTGGAGCAGCTGGAGGTGGTGGTCTGGAGGGCGGAGCTGGGGGGGGGGACCAAGCGCTAGATTAGCGCTTGGTGCCTTTCCAGCAGCTTATCGGCGACGCAGGGCCCCCCTGATCATGGCAGGCTTGTGTGAGGCACTTCAGTTGATAATGAGATCGGGCGTTTTTGCAGTGCAATGCTGCGTTGAGCTAAAGCACAGCGGGATAGGGTACGTCGTGTGGCAAGAGCCCAGGAACCACTGTCTGGCATCTCAGTGTCCTCTTTTCTCCTCTCGCCGTCAGTCACGTTTCGTATCTCTTCCGCAAAATGCAGTTTTATTCCCTTCAAGGGTGTAGATGGTGTATCACAAGATTATTGCCCCATCCAAGACTGTAGAAGAAAATTGTCTTATTGATAATTATCATTATCAAATACAGTATTTCATTTTAGGAATGTTGGGTCTTGTATGTGCAAGATATGTGCAGGATTAATGAAAGGTCAAAGGTCATGTTATTGTAATACTCATTGAATAACCTTATAATCTAAAAGTTAGGACATTTTTAAGGTTTGTTTTTTTTTTTTTTTTTGTCTACTTTGGATTATATAAATGGAACTCAGCTGATCAGCTAGAGAACCAGACACTCGTTTGTGGGGGTGCAATAGAAAATCATAAAAGCAAGTGTACCAAACCAGCCAGCGAATCAGGTGCCTGGAAGTCTGGAAGGCTTTATGCGTTATGAGTATCAGCACTTGGGAATTTGACTCGGTGAAGATCCACTGGTCATCACGGCGCTGATCAGGATAAGCCACGTGTGCAGGAGCGTATTACCGCGTCGGAGCCGTTTATCCGGTGTTAAGTCTCAGCCCAGCACCCTGTCGGGTGGGATTAGTGTGTAATTACTCAGCTCGGTATTTTGCAGCACGAGATGTCCCCATAGAACCCGCCGCCTCTTCCCAGCCCTCTGAGACCGTCAGAACCCGTGCTGCATCCCATCAGAACCATACTGCCCCGTTAGACCCACAATGCACCACATCAGATCCAAACTGCCCCGTTAGACCCACAATGCACCACATCAGATCCAAATTGCCCCCCCCCCCACTGCACCCTGTCAGAACACTGATGTTTATTATTTGACTATCTGGTGCAGTCCCCCCGTCAGAGCCCTACATTGAGTTCGACTCGGAGGAGCCCTGGCTGGAGGGGGAGCAGTACACCGTGACCTGCATCGCCCCGGACGGCAAACCGGAAGCTGACATCACTGTCTTCAGAGGTACGCCATTAACCCCGACGACCTCTCCATCTCTGCACGGTTGATTTGGGGACAGAGAATTTTAAAACAAAGGCCCATATTTGTCCAGCGATGGTCAGAAGGTGGTTGAAACCTCATGACGGATCAACACTGGGCTTCTGTGAGCTTGCGTTATTGTGCAGATTACTGTGGGCATCGCAGTGGACAAATGTGTCCAGTGAATGTGAATGTGTCCAATCTGGCATGCGGGCTGTATGGAGTAGAGAAGACGTGTTACAACCCACAGTACCCATCATGCATATCTCTCTCTGTCCCCCTCTGTCTCTGTCTCTCACTTTCACTGGTTCTCAGATGGAGAGATGTTGAAAAATGCACGCTCTTTTACGGTGTCAGGCTCTGAGGATAAGCTCCTGAACACTCATGCTGTTGTCCGGTATATAGACGTGTGTGTGTGTATGTGTGTGTGTGTTTGTTTGACTGCAAATCTGTGTTCTAATATGCCTTTTCATTAGATGTCCTTGAGCAATTCTTATAGGATGACGTCTTAAGAAAACTTCCTTTTCCAAAACAACAATACATTTACATTTACATTTACGGCATTTAGCAGACGCTCTTATCCAGAGCGACTTACAAAAGTAAGGTCTAAGGTGTTATTAAAAGGCATTACGGGCAAACGCCTTGAGTTTGAAGTGTTGTTTCAATTACAGATTTAAATTATGATTGCAGTCTTTGTGAAAGATGTCATTTTTATTGTTTCTTAAACATTTGAAGATACTATATTTTAGTTTAGAGGACTTTATTCAGCATCTACCAGGGGTTATGCAGTTGGACCAAATAAGCTAGTGCTTGAAAGGCTTCCAGTACTTGCTTATTTAGACAGGTAAATCATAAACTCTCTGGGTAAGAATGCTAGTTGCTCAAAACTCTGAGGTAAAATAGTTCAAACTCAAAGCACAGACACTTCTCAAACCAGTGCGTACCAAAATTCATGAATAGGTATTTCATTTGTTAATCTGTGGAGCCTAAATGCGACTTCAAAAGGTGTTTACATACTTTAGCAAGAGTCACAAATGCTTAGTTCAAAATAGAGAGTTGAATTTTTTTTTTTATTTTGCATACATCCAGACATCCAGTCTTTCTGCCTTGACTTTTAACCACCACATTTGTTGTTTGCACGGTCTCGTATCTGTGAAGTGTGTGAATAGAAATTTCTCCTGTATAGGCTGTCCACATTTTACAACACCTCCGCCTAAAAAGAAAAAAAAAAAATGACATGCATGACCCAAATGCAGGCAAGAATTCACCCCATTGTGAGGCAGTACATTAACAATGTAATGAATGAAATAGCAGGACAGGAGGAGGTCTGCAGAGGTTGGGACGAGGGGGAGGAGAGTATGCAAAAGGTCCAGGAGAGACATCCAGGGTCCAGGAGAGACATCCAGGGTCCAGGAGAGGACCAGGATAGGGACAGTGATCTGCATCCGTGCTGCAGAACGCCAACTGCAACAATGAAGCGCATATTACTTTGTCCAATCTAGTTCCACATCTAAAAGCGTGTTCGCACCGCTTCGGATCTGTGCCTCCTAAAATACACGCGGCCGCACCACTTTCTGCATGCGGTGTGAATGGAGTCCGTGCCAAAGTGGTTTCCAGCTATCCAAGCTGCACAGTGCAAGTGGAATAGATCCTGCTCCACTGTGACGAATCACATAATCACATATTAAACCACAGTGAACCCCACAGTGAGCAAGCACATATTAATTGGCTGATTTTGAGTGGGAGGGTTTTTTAAACGACAGATTTTATTACTCTGTGGATTTGGATTCTTTTCTATTTCTTTTTTTTTTTTGCGTCTCCCTGTAGCCTGATCAATGATCTCTCATTAACAGCATGTTAGAAATCCATCTTGTTCAATGTGCAATTAAGGATTGTAGCGTATTCTTTAAATAGCCTTCCATGCCAATGTAAACCATCAAAACATTTTAAGATGATTTGTAACATGCTCTGATTACCATACACTACTTAAACAGTTATTATTAGTTCAGATTATTGGCTATCTAGCCATGTTTTTGGTGGACTGGGTCAGTCAGTAGTCAAAGCAACTGGACCTAACGGCTTGTCAACTTGTATAATCTTAAACACATGCCAACTGATGAAGCCTTTAATAGCAAAATGAGTATCAAAACATTTTTTAAGGTTGTAAGTCCAGGTGCTTTAAATTACCACCATTACAGAAGCAGTTACATTAGTTATGTAGTTCACTGGTTGCTTTGGCCTCACTTCATGACTTGTGGTTGCCAGGTATCTTTTTTCAAGAGTAAAAGTACTAATTTATTCATGCATAATTATTGCACATTGAGAGTCCAGACAGAGTAAAAAGGTTTTTCATTGTCATTCCGACTATATACAAATATACAGTGAACCAAAATAACGTTGCGTTTATTTAGACCAGGGTGACCACAAAAGAAGAACAACAGGAAGGAAAAACATGTGAATCTTAAATCATTTTATCCTTTAATTCTTTTTTTTGTCATGTCCTATGAACCCTGGAATTGAAATAAATCAAATGAAATTGTTTTGGGTTTGTCTGTTCTTACCCAAGTCTGAAAACAGCACTGGTTTCCTAGAACAGGCAGTAGTTTGCATCATTCTCTAAAGGTGTTCACTTTGTACCAAGGAGTGTAGCTTTGCTCCCGCGGAGGATACTGCCAGCCAATCAGCTCGGACATACCTCACACATGCCCCTCCCCCCCCCCCTCTGGCGCAGGTCCAAGCTCGCGAATACAGGGGTGGTCGCCGAGGCAACCTTCAGTTCAGCCGTTTGAAGACATGCTGACTGCTAACGGTCGCCGCGTTCTCTCGCCCCGCAGGGTCAGAGCACGGCGCGCGGACAACGGCAGAGTGCTGCTGTGTGAGGTGCAAACCCCGGCGCTGTCCCGGGTCCTGAAGACCACGCGGGTCATGAACGTTTACTGTAAGAATTCCGTCGACCCCTTTTGCTTTATTGCTTTTTTTTTTTTTTTCCTGTGGTATTTCAGTGTCAAATGTTCACAGTTTCACAGTGAAAACCCCTGAATGTTTTTCTCATGCTCATTACCATCACCAAACGTCAGAAACACAGACACTGGGTTTTCTGGTATTGCATCAGACTCATTTAGACATCTCTGAAGGCCTCAGCTTTCTTAGGGCACTTAAGGTACACAAAACAGCAGTTTCAGTGATTGGTATGATTAATTGGGCAGTCCTAAAAAAAATGGTCAGGAGAATTAAATCGACCGGCATCATGTAAAGCACCGTTTGTAACTAATGTTATCATTAAAGCTTAGCAAACAGCACAAATTAGTCATAGACTACCACAATAGAGTTTGGCATAAAATGTGACTGGGGTAACACAAAGCAATTATCAGTTCTAACTTTTTAATGAATAGTCATGTCCTGAAAAGCAATGAGGAAAAGGGGTCTTAATGAATGTGTGTGTGCGCCCTCGTGCGTGAACTTGCACGTGCACACGCGTACTTTTGCATACATGCATAACTTGTACTATTTTCAGCATAAGTTGAGTGGGAGATGGAGTTATGTGAACTGCCAGTTGACACCGAAGCCTCTGTAGACGTGCACGTTATTACTGGAAGGACAAAAGAAAGAGCGCCGGTCTTGTCTCAAGACGCAATGAATTCAAGTCTCAATCTCAGTTTCGCCTAACATGGCGGCATCTGTTCAGGGTACTAATTACGCCTCATACCGAAAAGCTCGTGTTAAAGGTGCCAGCATGATCTTTTGGGAGCAAGTTTCTCAGTGAATGTCTATAGTAACAGTCAGTATCAGCCAAGTATCTTTTTTTGCTTGTTTTACTGGTTCCGGTTTCTCTTCCTTGGTTTTCTTTCCAGCCTCAATTACACTGTCCGCCGCCCGCCCCGCCTTAGAAAGGGTCGCCCAGGGTGGCATTTTAAAGTGGAAGAGTCTCCGACGTGTGTCAGTGGCCCTGGCTAACTGCAGATTGTACTGCGAGGGTGTGTCTGGTCTCGTCACCAACGCTCCCCTAATGTGTGCTTACTAACAGTGGAGGTTTACTCGATATACTACAAGGCCATCCATAGTTATTTGGTCCCCAAATGAGCAAAGCAGGACACAATCTAATCTCATTATTGAATTCGGCCTCAGAGAATAAATGAAATCCCAGTGTCTTCAATATTTGACCAAGAAAAGTGGGGTTGTTATTCGCCACAAATGCTGTCTGAGTCTTAACGATAAACCTGACGGGCTAACGGCGCACTGAACGCTTTCAGAGTGATGCTATACAAATCGCGCAACATCAAAACCGTTGCTACCCTTGACAGTTTCCTGTTGATCGGAAGCACAGAGCTTCTTAAGGAGAATGGTCACATGGCGTCAGTGAGCCGTTTTCTATTGTTTGGAGCAAGCAGAGTACCCGAGTCCCCGAAGCGCTGAAAACGTTAAAGCTATTCAGCTTTGTGCTTCTTCTTAACGTCGTCAGTCCCGCATGTCTCGCACGGCGTGTGCCAAGTGTCTCGTCTCAAACGCTACCTCTGTCTCCTCTTGTTCCCTGTGTTCCCTGAATAGCTCGTGCCTCTATGGCAGGGCCATTTAGCCAAACTCCAAAATCGAACCCCTGTTTAACACGGAATTCCAATTCCATACCATAACTATGAGCAGAGGAACAGAAAACCTCATTTGAAGTTTGTAGAGGAGTCATGGGCTCATCTCCTAACACCTTCTTACTTCTCCTCACAGTCTGATTGGTTCTCATTCTCACTTTGTGAACTGTTTGCCTCCGCAGTGTCACCTTTCACAGTTATTAAGAGAAATTAGTGTATTTAGTAATGAAAATGTTTGTGCACACCACGCCACCCCATGTCATTTGCACATGTACTGCTATTTGTATGCGTGTCTCTGTCACCCTCTGCTTTCTGCACGCTGTTTCCTCTTGTATTTTTGGCTCTTGTGTATGTGCTCTACCTCTCTCTCTCTCTCTCTTCCCCTCTCTCCCTCTTTCTCTCTCTCTCTTCAGCCTATTTCTTGTCCCCTCTGCCCTCATCTCTCTCTTTCTGTAGCCCCCCACCCCTGTTGCATCTTCTCTCTCTTTCTCTCTTTTCCCCGTCCCATCTGTGATTATTCATCTCACTCTCTTCCTCCCTCTCTCTTCCGTCCCTCTTTCTGTTTCCCATATCCCGTGTCTATCCATTTCACTCACTCCATTTCACTCACTTCATCCCTCTCCCCTGTTCACTCCCGCTTCCATTACCGCCCAGTCACAGCGCAAACTGCTCATCTTGCAGAACGGACGGCCGGGGTCGGCGGCCTTAGTCAGCACGGACGGCCGGGGTCGGCGGCCTTAGTCAGCACGGCCGGCCCATCTCGTCCATCGCCGTCGTCGCCGACTGCTCCTGACCGCTAGCGATGCGGCACTCTGTCACGCCGGACCCTCCTCCGTCCGTCCGTCCACGTGCGCGTCGGCAGCGACAAAAGGCTGGCCCCTCTTGAGCTGTAACTCATTCGACGGTGCATGTTTTATTCACGAGCCGCGCTGTAATTTATTCATATTCCGCCTTGCCTTATTACTGTTTAAACATCTGTTACTTTGCTTTATGGACTACCGCCAGGATGCTGTTCCCTCTTAACGCCGTTGTCTTAAAGACCAGCGCCCCGGCTCTGTGGCTTAAAGCGAGTCGCCACCCCTGCGTTGCCGCCGCCCCTTTTGCCCCTATAGCCGCAGCCCTCTCTAGTCTTTTCGCGCACCTGATGCGTTGCGCTTGGCCTCGCCAAGCCGTGGCCTGGTTTCAAGCAGATAGTCTATCCCGCGCGTCCGGCTGCGTCCTGCTCGTTCTCCTCCACCCGCCTCGCCCGCGTCTCCCGTCGTGTTTCCAGCGGGTTCGTAGGGGATTAGACGTACTAAAAGAACGACCTGAAATTCCGGAGTGCGTATTGGTTTATGTCTCGCCTCTCTGTCTGTTTCTCCCTCTTGCTCTCTCTGTGTCTCCCTGTCTGAAGTTCCACCTCAGGTGCCAGTGATCGAGGGCTTGGACAGCGGCGAGGTGAAAGCAGGGGTCTCCCTGAAGCTGGTCTGCACGTCCTCTGGAGGAAACCCACTGGCCACTCTGCACTGGACGAAGGTGAGGATGAGGAGGCACGAGTGCCCGCCTACACATCCGGCACACGCTCACAACTCCAGCACAACCCCCACTGTGCTGGCCTCTTATCTAAGCATCGATAGGTTATTATAGAGAAGGGATATGATTATTATTATGGGCTGGACATAAATGAAACTTTTGTTCTCTGCTAATTATTGATATTTAGTATTAAGCAACCCAGATTGGGTTCTATCATGGGGATCGTAATCAGATATTCACACTAGATTGGCCATCGATTTAAACAACATGCGATTATAACTGTATATACTATGAGATAGTGCCTTCACCTTGGTATTAACTTGCCTACCTGAAATTCCTCTGGCCCCATCTGGCCTCCTAAATATACAAAATTTTGTCTGCACACCACATGTGTACTGACCACATAAAATGAGTCACAGAACTATTGCCAAGCGTGAATGCTGGTGCGTGAGCTAGCGTGCTAATATTGTTTGGCAGCCCGGTTGACTTGAACGTCACGTGAGTCGTCGTAGTATGTATTTCCAAGGCCGTTCCACGCGTCAACTCTATTCTCAGCATTTCACTAAATCAGCTTTCCACGTGTCACTCATCCGCTACGCCTAAAAAGACACTGGCAGATTGGCAAACAAAGGCAAAGGCGCGGCGTGTCGCACCGACGGCAACCGTAGATTAGCCGTTGGGGCAGGGCACAGCGGGCTCCGCACAAGCCCTGGATAACCACACGCGTGAGAAAAAGGCGGAAAGAGAGAATGCAGACTAAAAGTTTTGAGCTCTGAAGTACCGCGAGGGGAAGGCGCTTTTTTCTCTGGTTTCTTGCTTTGTGAATAAATTGTGTGGATTATTCGGTACTCCGCTGGCTGCTGCTGAAGAGGCTAACACAAGAGGCTAACGCTAGCATTCAGCGCACAAAACAAACAAGCCTTCACAACAGAAAGCTATTTTCGAGTTGCTTCTCAGTGAAGAGCAGAAAAATGTGGAAAATCTAAATATGTCTCTTGTTGCCATTCTCTTTCGCTCTCTCTCTCTCTCTCTCTCTGTCTGTCTGTCTGTCTGTCTCTCTCTCTCTCTCTCCTCAGAATGGCGAAGTGTTGTCCACTACCTGGGAGGTAGATACAGCCTCTCAAAGGGCCAGTAGCACTTTAAGTATGGAGGTGATGCCCGAAGATAACGAGGCTGTACTGCGTTGTGAGAGCGTCAACGCAGTGTCCCGGTCACCTCTGTCCGTTACTCGCTCTCTCGCCGTCCTCTGTGAGTCACCAGTGGGATTACATGTTCTTTCAAGCCACTCTGTATCAATTTTAAGGAATATTTTTGTTCATGTACTTCACATACGCAGTCACTCTTAAAATGTCCAAGACGAAGGACGACAGGTCCGCGATTAGGTTCATTAGGTTACTTAATATATATTTCAGTGTCTCCACAACGAAGAGGGTGATATCTCCAAGGTATTTAGACCTGTACACAGGAGCTTCACAATGTTCTAAAACCATGGAAAGCACCTTTAGAGATAGTAGAACTGCAAACGAGATATGGTGGTTCGTAGGGAAAACTGCATATCCTCAGGGTTTAATGATATTGCAGATTTAAAGTCATAGTTGATAAAACTTAACAGATACCAGTAAGAACCGCTGAGAGCTTGAACTTCATTTAGCGATTGTCTAACATCCGTTGTCAAGTTTCAGCTACTTGATCCGATGGTGGCTTTTAAATCCTCTGGAGTCTAGAATTGTTGTTCTTTGTTGTTGCAATTAATATGATGTATGAACTGGTTGAACTGAAACTTGAGAGAGTTAAAATGTAAAATAAGAACTGACACTCAGATAGGGATGTTTAGCTTCATTTTAATGGACGAAAAGCTGGGGAAATCTTAATTAGTGCCACATTTAATTTCAGCATTCTCTCTGATTTGTAAGAATCTGTAAATTCACAAGGGAGGCATAAGGAGAATGGGCTACCAGAGGAAAAGACTCAGAAGATTTACAGCCTACTTGAGATCCTACTGAAAGCTCACCAAAGATACAAGCTACTGCCTGCACTGGGCTACGGACTGTCAAAATTCCCGTTGAAGTTCATGACCTGTAAAATACATTGCAGTAGGATGCAGATCTTGTTTTGGATCAACCTTCGTTGTGGTATTCGGTCTTGACTTTGGCCGATGGGAGCTGTGTGTGTGTGTGTGTGTGTGTGTGTGTGTGTGTGGCACCTGAGGAGTTGCAAGTGTGTGCTTGCGTTCATGTGGTCTGCATCTCCTGGACTATTTTATGAGCTCTTGACATCGGTTCCTTTATATGAACACGGTCTGTCTGAGGCAGTGATGGTGTGTGCGTGGGTGTGGCCGTGGTCGTGTGCAGGTGTGTGGGCATCTGTGCTCGAGTGGCTTATTGTTGCAGTGCGAGGTCATTTTTCCAATCCCCAAGTCTTTCTCCCTGTCCTTTGGCGAAGCGGCAGCTATTTAAAAGCCCGGCATATTTTTTTTTTCTTCTTCTTCGATCTGCAAGGCACAGAGGAATAGATGTCATGTCGTGTTACAGCCACAAGAGAACATCGCTGTTCTCTTCTTCAAAGCTCCAGCAGATACCTTATGCAACCTGTACGTTTGTACATCTGGGCTTTTCTAACGGCAGCTGCGTCAGCAGGACAAATAAAGCACAAAGTCATCTGCAGGCATCAGCGAGAGGTTTATAAAGAGAAAGGTGAGGGGAAGAAAGCCATGGCGGTCCTCCCTATCATGCTAGCAAGTGGTGTCGCCGGGTAGCAAGGAGGGTTCATTTTGTTGTTCCCTTGTGTTTGGTGTTCTTGAGAAAATGAAATGTAATATAACGTTCAATAGGATAAC
>JAGXOD010000006.1:2595000-2605000 GCA_020368025.1 Brachyhypopomus occidentalis
AGCGGTGGTCAGCGTCTGGCCGCAGGATCGACGCTGGCTGGATACTTCTGACCGCTCTCGGCAAAGTCAGCACGACACCGACACGGTGCAGAAAGAGTTCCATCAGCGCCGCCATGCCCGATGCAGACGTAGCAGCGTCTTCGTTAATACCCCCAGTGAGGCGGCTTGTCTTGTGTTCCGAAATTGCCCCGGTGACCAGCAGGATAGAGGGTGACTGACAAATTGAGCATGGAACCAGATGGGCTATAGTGTGTAATTGTGCACCTATAAAAAGCACCTATGAGACAGACGTAGCCATTAAAGTGGCCGGTGAGAGAAGGTGCACAGTGGGTGGTGCTAATAAAACAGGTGGTGCAAGGAGCGCGTGAGAGAGAGGAAGATGTAAAGCTCTCCGCAACTACCGGGGGCCTGTATTATTCTGAAGCACTGATGCACCTTTCTTTTATTGTAATGAATAGAGCTCTGGTAATAAATAAGGAGTGCTTCTCTGTCCTGGTTCACACTCTGCAAGAGCCTAGAAGCAAGAATCCTGCCCCACTGCCCCAACCGTGTGCTCCCATCACACCCGTTGTCCTAATTCATGTTAAGTGGAGACTAAAGTGGAGATCTGTGTGGGGCTAGACGGCTCCGAAGTGTAAATGTCGGTGTGGTTATGATGAGGTTTTAGTGAAGCACACAGGTGTTGTTGGAGTAACCGCGTGACAGGACGGTGACGTCTTCCCGCCATAGTTCCCGCGGTGAGTGTGAAGATAGTGGTGAGCGAGACGGAGCTGCGAGCGGGACACACACTCAATCTGCTCTGCCAGGCGGGGAGCAGCAACCCGAGAGCCAACGTCAGCTGGAGCATTGGCTCTACCAGGTACTGTTCACACACACACACACTCACTCACATACACACACACACACACACGCTCACACACATGCACACACACACACTCACACCCCCTCACACACACAGTCACACATACACAGTCTCACACACACACACACACACACACACATGCTCACACACACACTCGCACACACTCACACCCCCTCACACACACACTCACACATACAGACACACACACCCCCTCAGCACTAGGGTTTATGCACTGTGCGTAGGCCACTGTCACTCACGGCTGCTTAATCTTTCCGACCCGGCGGGTTCGGTCAGGTCGGGCTGGCCTGGCGCCAGTCGTCGCGGTCCAGATCCGCGAGCATGTGGCACCCTGAGCAGTGAAGTCTGTGGCCGGGTCACGCCGGGATGTGGAGAGCGTTGCTGCTGAGGCAGCCACTCCGGGGGGCCCTGGAGGAAGCGTGTGTGTCGCCGCAGGTCTGTGACCCACTCTGTAGTGTGAGACGGGCCCTCTGAAAAAGGCCCTCTGGACGTCAGACTGGGCGAAAAACCAAAACTACATAAAAAATGCTTTTTAAAAAAACACCTTGGCCGTAGTTTTCCATTCCAAAGCTAACGGCGTCCGCAGATTCCCTCTTCTGAGAGCTGTAGACCTTTTCTACTTTCAGAGCGCCATGAGAGGACAACACTCAGGTCCACCGTCAGATTAACGTCATTCTGAAGGATAGGAGTCAGCGCTGTGCTGCGATGCGTAGCCTAGCACCCACCCTCCCCGCCTTCCCCCCCTGAGCGAAGAAACGCGGTAGCGGCTCCGGAGCGCCGTGCGGCCGAGCGTTCCCGCCGGGCGATCCGTCTTCGGACCCGGTTCCCCGTCACGCACGCTGCTTTGACAGGCGGCCGCCGATCGCTGAGTCATTACCTCGTTAGGGTCCGTCTCCAGCGCAGTCGATTGGCAAGATGGCGGGAGAACCTTCCCGTACCTTAAAGCTCATGTCGGAAAGTTCCGGAGGAGTGCAGTGTGCTTACTCCCCCCAGGGCTCCATTAGACCTGCTGTGCAGAGAAGGCTGATGGGTAGCAGGCAGACCTCTCTGCCAAGCGCTGTATCAAACGTACGCTGGTTATTGATTTGTTTAGTGAGGATACCCAGCAAACACCGATGCTGTAATTTTGGAATGCTGAGAAATACAGTAGCGGTTTTTTGGAACGAGACAGTGTTTTCTTCCGTAATTTTCATCGCGAGCCACTTCGCTTCCCGTCTTTGATCGAGGGGAAATTTGCCTGAGGGCAAAGTTTGAATTTCTAATGAACCTTTATGCATTGAAAAGGCTGTCCGTTCTACCACAACAATCCCTCACTCTTCTGCATTGATTTCTTCTTTCCATCTTTGTTTCCCTCCTCTTTCCACTCCGCCTCTCTCCTTCTCACACTCCCTCCATCCTCTCACTCTATTTCCTCCTCTTTGTCTATCCTCCTCTCTGTCTCACACTCTTATCATCCCCTCTCCCTCCATCCTCTCTCTTCCTTTCTCCTCTCTCTCCCACCTTCTCCCTCTCCCTTTCTTCTTTCTCTCGAACCCTTTCTGTCTCAAACTGTCTCCTTCCTCTCTCTCTCTCTCTCTCCTCTCTCTCTCTCCTCTCTCTCTCTCTCCTTCCCTCCATCTCTCTCTCTCTCTCTGTCTCCTTCCTCTCTCTCTCTCTCTCTCTCCTTCCCTCTCTCTCTCTCTCTGTCTCCTTCCCTCCATCTCTCTCTCTCTCTCTCTCTCTCTCTCTCTCTCTCTCTCTCTGTCCCTCTCTGCGTCTCTATCTCATTCTCTCTCCATCAGCCTGGTGGGAATAGACCAGCCTCCGAAGAAGGCGGAGTATGGTGGGGTATCTGTCAGCAGCAAGCTTGTCCTTCCCTTGGGCTCTCATCACCACGGCAACAGGATCACCTGTCAGGCCTTCAGTAACCTGCTCTCTGAAGGAGTCAACACCTTCTACACTCTTAATGTTCTCTGTGAGTGTGTGTGAGTGTGGGAAAGTGTGAGTGGGCATGTCAGTATCAGCCATGCCATAAGGGTATATTTGTTTTCTATACTTCTTTGTGTGTGGAAGGAATGGTGTGTGAGTGTGTGGGGGGGCACAAGGAAGTCTGTGCCTGTTATTCCATGAGGGTATATGTGCATTTTGTCAGACTGGCAACAGTATGCGTGTGTGTGTATGTGTGTATCCTTTTAAAGAGCTGTTAGTTTTACTTGAAAACATCTTTGTAAGTTTAATGGTGTATGTGTGTTTTGTGGTTTACATGTGCTATTGTGTCTTAAATGTTCGTGGCTTTGTCAAACACAACAGGCACTCTTGACTTTGATGCTGTTTCGCCTGATGTAGCCAGCCACATCTTCAAAGCCTGCCCACATATGTATGTGTGTGTGTGTGTGTGTGTGTGTATGTGTATGTACATTCACATGCTGTTTTTATCCCTACCTGGCCCTCAGCTTCTCTTTACAAAAGACAGCATCATTCATCTCACTGAGATTTCTGAACATTAATTGCTTTTTCTGTATAATTATTTATTTTTTTCTTAGATGAGGTTTTCTTTTGATCTGTGTGTGTGTGTGTGTGTGTGTGTGTGTACTCTGCATGATAGTCTCTCATCCGCTCTGAAATTACATTTCATAAGAGCGCACACACAAACTCACAAACAGGACACAGGCAATAAATATGAAAGTGTGCTTTAGAGACGTACAGAGTCAACCAGGCCGTGAGCGACTGAAAAATTACTACAGAGTTTGAATAGACTGTTTGAACTATGTTGTACAAATAATTAGATTTAAGCTTATGCACGTGTAATGCATAAACTGCTAGCGTCCACAGAAGCCAAGCTGGCTGGATGAAGAAATCCATTGCACATTAAACACAAACAGCGGCTTCATAAATAAACCATTAGCGCGTGTTGATGGTTACGCAGACACCGATTAAGAATCTTTGCTATGGCAACTTGGAGCTAATAAATAGCAGTTCTGCATTGTCGACAATAACACAGTGAGATGTAAAAGACCACAAACGTGGTAGTACGTCAGCTACCCGGAAGACAAATGAAAGGGTAGATCATAATAGTTGTTTTTGTTTTTTTTTTTACTTACATGTTTATATATTCGTGTTTCTGTTTGAGCGTGAAGAGGCGAAGTTCTCGAGAGCGACGGAGTGGCGGTATGGGGATGGCTTCGTTGACGCCTCTTCTAGCTCTTGTTTCGCTTGGCTTTATCCATAAATAATGTGCTGGCCACTTGGTGGGGGGACTGTGAATTTGCTCCCTGAAGTCTGGGGGGGCTTTTTTATTTATTTATGATAGGAAAAGTCCGCGGAGAGCCTATTATTTGCAGCGGGGGCTGTGAACACAGCACAGAGATTAAAAAGAAACACGCGCACTCCAGCAAAAGGAAACCAAAGTAAAGCAAAACGAAAACAAATTATGGTGTTATAATGTTGTCCGTTATGCAAATGATACTATTGTAATAGTACAAATTAAATAACTATGCAAATTATATACTAATTAAACTAATTAAAAAAGTTTAACAAAAGGATAGATTTCCAGTCAAATGTGCATATGCTTGAAGGCAGGGTTTTATGATTATGCTTTAGACTCTATAAATTTGTCTATAACGGCAAAATATTTCATTTTTTTTATGTAGGCTGATAATAAGAATTGAATTGCATTAAATTAAAAAAGATAGGGGGATTCAGACTAAACCAGTTCTGACATGACATGGGTGATTTGCCCCTGGTTATTTTAATGGAACCAAAGATTTAGTGACACAGTTTCCAGTTTATCAATGCAATCATTGCACATGACAGAAGTAGTGATCTAAATCAGTAGTATTTGTACGGTAAAATGTGAGGAAGACCCTGAGAATTCTACATATGGATTCTTGGCCACAAGACAGACAATACACTCTGACAAACACACACACACACATATATATATATATAAACAGTGTCAAAATGTGCTTATTGTCTGACAGAAAATCTCATTGTCCTAAGGCATGTACATTCATGTGTTCATGTGTGTTACTGTCATCACAGCCATATACAATCTGAAACCTTTCCCCTGGACCCAAGATACAAGAGACGTGCATGCATGTACGACATACGCAGTGCTGACAGGAAATAAACATAGTGCAGTCGGAGTAAAAAAAAAGAACAGTAGAGCATTGTACATGAGAGATTTGCATAAGTACTCCAATCACTAAACTATTTAACATGACAATGGGACATTAGTGTAATCACAAGAAGATGTATGGCTGCTCCAACCCCCTCTTACTCTCAGCACCTGTGTCACACTCCTACCTTTATTTTATTGGTCTGGCTCAAATCCTTCCAGAGTTCCCCTGGAGGTCTTCCAGCTGTGAGCTGACCGTGGGGCTGTTGGGTGCTATTACAGCCGTCAGCGCTCGAGCCCGGTGTGTTCGAGCAGAGGAAGGGCCAATCGGTGCATGACTCGGGCGTTCCAGGACTGTAGTCGGGCACTGTTGTCATAGCAGGACCACCAGATGGCTCCAGGCAGTAAACATGGTGTAGAAGAAGAGCTTTATCAATATAGTCAAAAAACTAAAGAGTGTGTGTGTGTGTGTGTGTGTCTGCAGTGCCATAACTACAGCAGGGCAATCGCCAACGAGCCCAGTGTGACTGGATCCCCTAAAATTCCAATTGGGCTTTTCCTCTGTTCAAACTTACACTGCGCATCTATAATTCACAAACAGATCCTGTAACTGAACAATATCCCTAATCCCTGTATGTATAGGCTGCTGTTCACACCCAAGCAGACATTTAGGCTCCTTCTTATTAATAATGTGTCCTATTCATGGTAGACAGACAAATGGTTCTTAAAGAGATCTCTCAGGCAGGAGCTGAAGAAAAGTAAAGTCATTTGAGAAAAAGCAAAGTAAATTCAAGCAGAAAAGGAATACGTGAGCAGGCGGCTAAACCGGATGCTTACTTCACAAGAGAAGAGACACAGGTTGGCAGTTTTGTCTATTGAAATTGCCAGAAACCGTAGACCTGAAGTCGGTGGTAGATTTCTTAGCTTGATGGTTGCACGTCCTTCATCTGCACGCCTGCATGCCTTACCAGCATTGAATTGACTGCAAGTCCACCAAAGTAAATTAGTACAGTTTGCCAGAAGATCCTTGTTATGCCACCGTGTGTCTGTACAGTGTGTTCAGACAGTATCCAGACTCTTTGTTGAACACTTTATGTTGTTGTGGGTATGATTTTTAATGGATATCATTGCGGTCTATAACCCATCAAGCTTGGTGTATAAGGATGGATGGAAACCCTGGTTTGAAAATGAAATAATAATCTAAAACTCATATTCATATCTCATATTCATAAAAGTATTCAGTATTCATTCTGTTTATTCAGTATTTTTAGAAGCCGCTTTGGCGGTTATTACAACTGCCGGGCTTTGTGTGTTTGAGTCTACAAGCTTTGCACACCTGGATTTGAGCTGTTTATCTAATTCTTCATGGCAGTTCCTCTCAAGCACTGTGGGACTTGATGGCGAGCATCTGTAAACTGCCTTCGTCATGTCTCTCCGCAGATGTGGGATGGGGTTGAATCTGGGTTTTGGTTGGGCCACTCCTAGTCAGAGAGGCCCCGGGCAACTGTGGTGCTGGGAACACTCAAGGCCTTATATGGTGTTTTATATTCTGTGCCTTACCACAGTTTGATCACAGAGATCCACAGGCAATTCTTTGAACTTCGTGGCAAGGTTTTTTTTGTTCTGACATTGCAGTGTAAATTCTGGGCCCTTGTATACCCAGGTATGTGCCTTTCCAAATTGTGTCCAATCAGTTCAAGTTGCAACACGAGGACTCCGACTGCGTTCAAGACGCATCGCACACAGCGAACAGGACGAACGCTGACCTTAATTTGATGGCGCACAGCAAATGGTCTGGATAATGTTTTGTGAATAAGAGATTTCAGTTTTTGATTGTTTTATTCATTTAAATTCATCTTAATTGTGTCATAATGAGTGTGATTACGTGTACACTGATGGGTTAAAATGTGTAATAGATCCATCAAGACCAAATCCACAACACGGCACGTGTGCAACAGGTTAAAGGGTCTGAATACTGTTACGAATCCACAGCACGTGTCTTTCAGTCCCTCCGGAGTTCTCAGCCGAGCAACCTGCAGACGTGGAGACCACCGAGGACGACGCAGTCACCCTTCCCGTTATGGTGTCCGCCAACCCCGATGACATTTCATGTGCGTGGATGTTCCATGGGCAGATTGTAAATAAAGGTAACATATCGTATCATCTCTATACATGTGGCATCACACACACACATGCACACACACACGACCATATGCACCAAACACGGAAGGCTCCATGGACATCATGGCCAAATGTGGCGGTGTGGTAAAGTATACAGGCTTAGTAAATACTGTTGCTGGTGCTCGGAGAGGACTTGCATGTTTTACCCTCCATCCTGCAGTCTCCACCTTTGCCCCCACCTTCCCCTCTTCCTGCCCCCATCAGTCTTCACCATTGCCCCATCTCCCATCCTTCTGTGTCTTTTATGTCCTCCATCTCTACTAGACTGAGACGTCCCTGACACTCATAGGAGAGCTGGAGAGTTACCCCAGACTGTGGCTACATTGTGTGTGTGTGTGTGTGTGTGTGTGTGTGTGTGTGTGTGTGCATGCATTTGCTACAAACAAGCCTTTAATATATTACTGTAACCAATCAGACATATTTATGGACTTTGAATTAGAGTATGCGTGTACTACAGATGGTAGTATGCATATGCATTACAGCAGCAGTTATACTGGGCTGTGTGTGTGTGTGTGTGTGTGTGTGTGTGTGTGTGTGTGTGTGCGTGCGCAGAGCGCGACCATCGTTACCACTTTCTCGGAGGCTGGGCACTGCAGATATGGAACGTGAGCAGGCGAGATGCAGGGCTGTACGCAGTGGAGTGCTCCAACGCTGAAGGCAACCGAACCACCAAAGTCAAGCTGGACGTTCAATGTGAGAAGCTCCCACAGAAGCAGCGCTGTCTCAGCAGCAGACGCCGCCCTCTGTCACCACCGCGTCTGCACTCTGCGCCGCTTTAAACGCGGCAAAGAGCTTCGTTTTGTCGTTTCCCCCCTCACTGCGCTTCCTCTGTGTTTACAGCTTAGAGGTCTGTAGTTCTATAATAGCAAAGTGTGTTTGCGGTGAAGGGATTTAAATTTGTCTGGGTGAAAGAAAGTCCAGTTCAAATATATCCCCCACCCTTACGGACATCGCCCAGTTACGTAAACGCTCTGCAGTCAAGCATCCTTTCAAGGGGAGGTTCAGATATACATATTCGTCATTAGCCATCGCTGACTGATGGGTTAAAAAAGAGCAGAGGGGGCTGAATGAGAGATGGACAGACAGAGAGAGAAAGAAAGACAGTGAGATTCTGGCCTGCAATTATTCGGTAATGATTTAATAATAGCTCCGCTTCAGAACTAGGCCTGCATGTTCTAGCTAATCCTCCATCACTAATGGATCGCTGTGTCCTGGTACAACGGCATCTGACAGCGCTAGATATTTATTATGGATGGGCCATGTTAATAGCTTTTATGGATAGCCCCGGATCTCATGTCGGTGTTCCTCTCTCCCCTGCCAACGCCACAACCAGCTCAAGATTGTCGCAGCACACGGTCTTACACGAGCGCTGACGGGCTGGCCTTAACAGCCATAATCCCGCTGGGATTACTGGCCGAGGGGGTGATCGAAGAGCGGGGGGTTCAGTGCTCGCTTAATCCAAACCCTCAGGCCGCAATCTTTGGGAAATGGGTGGCCGCTCGTTTATCGAGACATCTGAAACAGTCATTTGGGTTCCTGAATAAAATATGGGGGCCTCGTGTTCCTGAGGCGATGTGCGGCGGACAAAGCTGCGTCCAGACGGTTCGTGCGGTTTGTGTGCGGGCGAAGGCGCCGGTTGCAAACGGGTGTGTTGGTCATGTGACTCGTGACATTTAACCCATTACACACCAAGGACCAGACTTTCTTCCTGTTGTAGCCACACACAGGCATCAGTCCAGTGTTAGTAATGAGTAATCCAGTTGTTTAATATAATATGTGATAATATTGTTTAATATAATATAATATAAACCTGATAATGAACCTGTAGTTTAAGAGGTTAAAGAGGTGCACAACACACGTTGGAAATGCATCACTATAGACAACGCTGTCCAGTCACAAGGCAGCACCTTTTCTATCTGCACGAATTTATGAAGGCGTCACCATCCGATATCGAGCTGTTTTTGGATGGCACCATTGGTGTGGCACAGCTGCCTTAACGAAGTCACACCTCCCTTGCTTCAGTCACGCCTGACGCGTCACACCTGACCCCACTGCCCCCCTGACCCCTGACCCTTCTTACCCTGGGCAGCCCAAAGAGATACGCTGTGTCGAAGGAGCACAGGAAACAGGAGAGCATGCAGTACCTGCCCGTTGGTCTGAAGGGCCGTCCTAGAAATCTCACCCTCATGCTGTATGCTGTCAGGCCGTATAATCTCTCAAGGCTGTCGCAGGGTCTTAAGTTGAGAGCCATGCAGTTAACTCGAGCCTAATTCGCCCGTATTGCGGCCCCTCCTTAGGTGGACTAGGTAACGGGTCGGTTTGCAGCAGTAACTGGAAGTAAAGCGCAAAAAAGTGAAGACGGCGATGAAAACGGAGAGAAAATGCTCCGTAATCGCTGCACGCCGCGTTGGGCTGCCAGGGGTCTGAACCTCCGCTTGTTGTACAGATGCCCCTAGCGTCCGGATGAAGGCGGACCCCGTGTGGGTGAGCGTTGGGGACACCGCAGACCTGCTGTGCATAGCCGACGCCAACCCCATCACCTCTGGCATGTTCTCCTGGAAGTGGATGGTTGAGTAACAGCTTTCTTTGTTTTGCTCGTTTTTCTCGCTCCATCACCCCCTCTTTTAATATTCCTCTCGCTTCCTACACCTCCCGCTATCTCTCTCTCTCTCTCTCTCTCTCTCCCTCCCTCTCTCCCTCTCTCCCTCTGTCTCTGCAGATCTCTTTATTTATCTTTCTCCTCTGTTTGACTGTGCCTTCTCTCTCCCTCTCACGGTGTCACCGGCACTCTTTAGGAAGAGGACGAGCTATATTTCACCGCTCTAACTATGCCAGAGTCTCAC